>JARKHS020025995.1:0-17500 GCA_030143305.2 Amblyomma americanum
ATCATCAGAACAAGGCGAAGAAAATTGTGGGTCTTGTTTAAGAAATTTCACGCTAAAGTGCCAAAAAAGAAAACAGCAGAGATCAAAGGAGCTTGAGTAACGCGATCGTAGCTCCCCCTTTCGTGACTTCGATGAGTTCTGAAAAGGCAGCGAAGTCGGCAGGTTAGCGCTAGAGAGCACGTAGCATTCTGCGTGTTAGGCGATTCCTTATCCACATCGCCCGGCAGTCGCAGCGTCAGGCCAGCATTAAAATGGTTCGTAAGTTCTCAAAAACATTTTCTCTCACTTTCTGTTTGGAATATTTTGCTTGTTTGTGCGCAGCCCTTTGGCTGTTGCAAAAGAATAGCTGCAGTGTTATTTATTTGTTCTCAAAGAACCACAAGGAACATTACGTGAGGGGTGGGCTGCAAAGACAATTATCATGAATACAGATTATCTTCGCTGGCGGTTTTGAATTTGCTGAAGTCGATGATGGTTGCCACTTCACATGGAAGGTCATTACAGTCTCGGGCTGTTTTCAGGAAAAAAAGACTGTTGATATGTTTCGGTGCGGGCTTTCACAGGGTAGACGGTGTTAGGGTGATAATTACGGAAAATAGGAGGAGCGCGAGCGATAGGAACAACTTCTTGATTAAAAGTATGAAAAATTTATAATATAAGGAAAGGCGGGCGATCTTGCGACGACACGCCAATGTGGGCAGCTTAAGCTGAAACTTTAGTGCGGAAACGCTAGTGTGGCATGAAAAATTAGCACGAATTAATCTTGAAGCGCGATTCTAGACGGGTTAGAGCTTGTCAATGAGGTCAGCATAGTTAGGATCATAGGCGACGCATTTAAACTCCAATTTCGACCGTACAAGTGTTAAGTAAGCAAGGACGCAATTTTATGGAACGCGGTGCTAAGACAAGGTTACGGCGCACGCACCCTAAAACTTGATTAGCTGAATTAGTTACATAGTGCACGTGTTGCGACCAGGTTAGATTTTTACTTAATAGAATGCCGAGATAATAATAGGAATATACTGAATTAATGGGAAGGTTGTTATTAGTATAAATTGCATCCTGGTGATTGCGCCGGCGGTTGAATGAAATAAAGGAAGTTTTAGCAGAATTTAATGACATTAGCCAAGTTTTACACCACCCTTGGACGCGTAGCAGGTTTTCTTGGAGGATGGTAATGTCGGACTGGTTGACTACTGGGCGACAGATGACACAATTGTCAACAAATAGCCGTATGTTAGAAGTGATGTTAGAGGGCAAATCATTCATATAAATAAGAAATAGAAGGGGGCGTAAGACGATCTTTGCGGAACGCCAGACAGAACAGGGAAAAGTGATGACGAATGAGAATTAGCATGAACGAATTGATAACGGTCCATTAAGAAAACACGGATTCGATCCGGAACCAAAGGTTGAAGGTTTAGGCGTCAAAGTTTAAAAATGAGGCGTGCATGAGGGACTTTATCAAACGCTTTTTCAAAATCTATGAATATGGCATCCGTAGGAACGTTATGATCTAGAGATGCATGTATGTCATTAAGGAAGAGAGCAAGTTGTGTATCACAGGAACGACCTTTGCGGAAGCCATGTTGATTAGGATGAAAAAAATTATGCGATGATAGAAACTTGGCAGTATGGGAATATACTACATGTTCCATGATTTTACACAAACACTTGTTAATGAGATTGGTCTGTAATTAACTGGTGATGATCTGTTACCTTTTTTGTAGACTGAAATGACCTTCCCTAAACGCCAATCGCGTGGTAGTGAGGACGTATAAAGCGACTGCTGAAAAATTAGAGATAATAAGGCACTACAGAGAACTTTAGTACATTTGAGGATTTTCGGGTTGATGCCGTGATCATTGGCAGATGATGAACTTGGTAACGATTCTATGATTTTTAATATTCCACTCGGCTCACAGATAACGTTTTTCATGGGAGAATCATTAGGACAATGGACTTCAGGGAGGTTATAGAGAGTTTCATCAGTGAATACAGAGCATAACTGATCATTTAGGACCATTTTGTACAGAAAACATAATCTACGCAAACGCAGTGGATGGTGGCAGACCCCGGTCGCGGCCAAGGATATCAGCTGTGACCCTGTCTTCTGCGCCCAATGTTCCACATTTAGTGGTGTTGTAACATTGTCGAAATTTAAGGACTCCATTTGCTAGCTAACGTTGCGCACGCGGGAGCATGTCGGAGAGCATTAAGAGCTTCTCCGAAACGGAAAGCTACCTTCTTGATTGAGCGGCTGGAGGTTGTGGGTGAACTGTTATGCATGAAAACACGCATCCGCAGTGGCGCGTTATAAAGGTATCAGCGTTGAAATATCCTTTCATTCTATTGCTGCCCAGATGATAATGCCTCTTGTCTGGCTTGAATGACATCAGTAGTCCAGCAGATCCCGGACTACGCATCAATAAGGGAAATATATAGAAGTATGCCGATCGCTTCTGTGAATCATGACGTTATCACAAACACGAATAAAAAACACTTTAGATTGGCTGTGAAAACCACATAGCATAATCTGCTAAGAACCACGTTGTTATGAATAACTTGACCAATCAAACACTTCAGGTTAGCTGTTAAAACTCAGAACCTGTCATCCACGTGACCTCTCCTGTGCCACAAATTGGTCACGAGCGTTTGTGGCGTAATCACCAAGGAAATCCAAGGCGTTCGCCAGCAAATTTAACTTCTTTCATGTAGTGAAGCCTGAAATTGTAATAAGGATACCCACGCACAGTTTCAATAACTCCACTTTGAGGATATGGGACCACAGTGCGAGAACACAATCATTCATTTGAGAGACCGCCAGATGGCATTCGTCCCTACGAAGATTAGTCAAAAAGAAGAGGTACTTTAAACGCTGGAAAACAGCATGACAAAATAAAAAAAAATTGAAGGTGAAAGTACATGTAATATCTGCGCAAAACAAATTTTCCACATTATTTCCATCAAAAAGCCATACTGAACCACTCGAAGCAATCAGCAACAGCAGTTTCGGGGCAACAAGCCAAGCGTGAGTATTACTGTCGTCCTGTGAATAACCGCTACCATTCATTGCTTTAAAATCACTTAGCCTATCATAAAGAGTAACCGTCCCTGTACAGAAACTTTCTCATAGGCACATATAGGCACATTTCTGAGGCGCATGCTCTTCCGAACTGTTTTTTTTTTGCTTTTTTTCAAGCCGCAGTTTTACGCACAGCACCAACCATAGCGTTCGTTCGTCAGCCCTGAACTAAAGCACTTCTTCGCCCCTTGTGCTCTAAATATGTATTAGTTATGCTGGAGCCTTTTCCTTCCTTTCTTGCACGTTTCAGTATAGATATGTGCGCTATGGGCTCCACTAAGTGCATTAGAAGCGTAATTGCTTATTTGCTTTTTTCTCATAAAGATGCATTCCAAAAAATGCATTCCAATCACAGTATTGTTTGTAATTTTCAAAGATATATTCTAGAAAGTACAGAGCTTTTCGTCGCGAAAGACGCCCTCATAAGCGCGCGGCAAGATAATAAAGAATGTTTATCTTGCATTTACACGTTCCGGACAGCCGTACTTCCAGGAATTAAGCCGCATTCATTGGAAGCAGCGGCGCCACAACTTCCTTATGCCACCGATGGGTACTGACCTAAAAATAACAACGCTTAGGACTACTTTTCCGAGGCGTATAAACACTGTTTTGAAGAAAGCGTTGCAGCACGACTACCAGTTCATGCCCACTGTACCCCAGAGTGGCGAAGTGGGAATGGACGAGAGGTGTAATTTGACAGGAGAATCACGTCAGCATCCACGGATCGAAAGACTGCTTTTGTACCCAGTGAGGCATTCGTGTTTTTTTTTTCGTAGCTATCTTTTGATAATGCTTCGTTGCCGCAACTTTTTGTATATTGTAGTATCTGTTACCTGCAATTCTGAAAGTGCACTTACCTGCTATCTATCACCTTTATGTTCGCCATACGTTAGCTGCTCCTTGAACCGATCGCTCTGATTTCCTCGCTTACTTTCTAGCCCGTGAAAGCTGATAACGAACAACGACCAACTTCACTTTACAACTTAGTACGACTGTCCTGGCTGAGTTGGTCTCACCAGAAGGAGGACACCTTGCGTGTTATAGCATAACAGATGTCTTAAAGCACACTTTAAGGATGTGCGGGCTCACTAGGACGTGCTAGTTATGTTTGCACCTAAATGCCAAACGTCGGTTAACTATTAACTTGCTTCGCAGATTAAAAGAAAGATATTTGACTTCGGATAACTCGAATGGTTCGAAAAAAGGAAATACGGCTCCTTTTGCGCAACGAAAATAAACGTTTGAGTTCAGGATTAAGGATAGATAGAAATAGGAAGGTGTAAAAATCACGCAACAGGGAGGTTAGCAGTGAGGAGAAAGGTGTAGGGATTAAAAATCTCCTTCAAACAAATGTTCCTATTACACAAGGGCGTGAGAGCTGCACCGAAGCAATGATAACATGAGCCATAATATCATGCAGTGTGCAGTTCATTTAAACATTGGTGTAACATCGCCGCGGTAATAGAAATGAATACCGCCTACTGAACTGAGCAAGCACCATTGTACAAATAAACTCAGAAAGATACGAATAGAATGTTATGATTGGGAGGGATCCAGATATTGCCGAAAAGAGTAAAAAGTTGTTATTACTCTTGGGGAGATGAGTAAAAGGCCTGAAGGCTTCTCAAACTTCGAATGAATGTAACAAAATATTGGGGTGAATGTTGAAGACGAAATTCTGGACTTAAGAAAATGCAGTTTTAGGTATGGTGAAAATTCTTGCTAAAGAGAGAGAGCGAGAGGAAAGGGGTGCAAAGGCGGTGAAGCTGAGATGGCAATGCTTGGTTACGTAACGTACACGTGGCGAAAGGGGTCGAGAGATCGCAAGAAAGAGACAGCAGAATGGCAGAGAAAAACAGCGTGGGGTGCATTTCTCCGCGAGAACGCAGGAAGCATAAAGAGCGTGTCCAGTTTCTGACACCAACTTGTGCCCTTTATTGTTTAAACAGTGCTGTAATGGCTTTCACTAGCTCGTATTAAAGCCAAGGCCAAAGTCCCGGGATTTTGGCCATAGGGCTGGATAACGAGTACGCGTTCACGATAAAACCAAGGGCAGTAAATATCTAGGTGCACGATTCTCCCATCATCGCCAAAATGCTCAAGTGGTGGAGGCTCTCTATTCCAGCTGGGTGGAAGTAAGCATTCGTAAACGCTACTGCGGACCACAGGCGACAAAGCAGCCTAGCGTGACCACGCAAGAGGTCATATGGCAGATTCAGGTGCAGTAAAACACACGGCTACGAGCCTCCGAGGACATTCCTTGCAGCGTTAGTCATGTTGCACGCAAGCACTACAAATGTGGTGCATCGCCTCTGGCGCGTAGACTTGGAAATTATGTGAGGGCCTTCATAGGCATGGGGAGAGGAAATTATGCGAGGCGGGGATCAATTACTCCGGCAAGGTTGCTTGAGTACCTATGCCAACTGTTTGCGAACGGGTCTCCATTTTGCAGAAAAGTTTCTGGGAATCGTGGCTTATGAATTAGCGGCTCGAAGAAAAATTGGTCGAATAGGTCTCGTAGGGGCTGTGAACATTCTGAAAATGTAGAACAAGATGTCTCCGAGTGCTGTTAAGGGGAACATGGAAGAATTTCTTTTGTAAGGGAAGTACCACATTAGCTATCATTGATGCTTTAAGTTTCATCGCGTTGAAAGGTTTAGTTCCCGTTTGGAAAAGAGTGCGAAGCGCTGCATGCAGAGCGGGATGCTGCATGTTCACCTTCGTAGCCAGACCATGCTTCCTTCCGAGTAGGGGAACGCAAGCGGCACACTTTTCTTCACGAACTGCGCTTACGGTGGGCTTTAGTGCCTAGGTGGCGCTGCTGTTTTATTCTTCCTGAACACGTGAAAAGTTTTTCCCTCTCTGAATGTGTGCAGACTGATTAACTGGCGACACAGCAGCAAGGAACATCACACATAAGTTGTCTGCTGATACGCTCCAAATTACGTGCAAGCCTTTTGTAACTCTAGTGGCGACGTGTAGCGTTGACTACGTTTGTAAAACGTTAGATCATTGCTTTCAAAAAGCGGTTCTGTAGGCGCGTGGGCTAAACTTTGGGCATACTAAAATCGGTAGAGAGTTTCTTAAACTACTCGAAATATTGCTGTTATGAGGTGACACCTCTAGAATGTGAAAAAAAAGAACACCTTTCTTTCCATTCATAATGTTGCGGAACCGCACAAACTGTATCAAAATTCGTCCTGTCTTGTATGCAAGCACTGCATTTTAAGTCATAAAATGGCTTAAATTTGACTTTTCGCTCTACAGAGAGGAACACAATGTGAACTGAAATTATACTGTCCTCGCTAGGGTCTCGAGGAAATGCACTTAATTCAATTCATCAAGCAAAACAATTCAAAGTTGTTTAATTATTAGTCTCGTGGATGTACACGGGTGAAGAAAATGTAGTACGAAAGTGTGTAGTAAGCTTCGGTAAAGAACTGGACAACTGAAGTTCATTTCTGGTTTCAGTGGGACCATAAAAATCCAGAACACTGAAATGGCAAAATTTTCGAAAGATTCGCCTACAGATTTTACTGCGAGATTTATGTTACAGCGCCTTGCGCTTGTCGATAACACAAAAAAGACAACAACTTATCACGCCCTTGTAAACGTAGCAGTAAATGAACTGACTTGCCCCGATATAATGATCAATATTTCTGATCTCACAATGGTAATTATTGGTTGGCTTCATTTTCTTTGTACTCTTAATATTCGGACTGCGGTTCTGAATACGTGGTTCTGAATACAGTTGCAACATTTCACCACTTCACACAATAAGAAAGAAAAAAATGACAACCTGTAATGCCTATGTATCTATTATAGCGTAAGGGAAACACGGCAACGTACGCCGATCTGCTACTTCAACGAATGCATGCTATTTTAATCATGTTTCGATTTATTGTGTCGCGTTTGTGTATCACAAGTGTCACACGACATTTTTCAGCTCCGAATACAGCGCGGTATATGCGAGCAGGCGGTATCGCGGGACACGCAACGATATACCTTGCAGGTCGTTAAATAAACGACGCTGCCATCCTATGACGTGGTATTGTATTACGGTGGCCTTCAAATCTAAAAGCACAGTCCTATATTATAAAGGACTGTGACCGTGAAACAAATAGGTGCCCTTTTGAGCTGTAAAGAAATTTTACTTGCATCTTGCTCCATTACTACGCATTCTTGAAGATACAAAACTTTCGGAGGTGCGTCGCGCAGGCTACGATAGGCTGGCTAAAAGCGTTACCTCTCGCGCCGCACGCGCGACGCTCCTCCAAGCATACCCGAGCTCAGCCACGTTACAACCTGAGCCTCGTGTAAGCTGTGCTCTTAGGCAACGGCACAATGTCGTACGTAGGTACGTACTTGTGCCGTGATCGTACGTATGATGGCAAGATTGTTGATCGGCGAGCGCATAGTGTTTTTGCAGTGAAATAACATTTTTCTCTGCTTTTTTCATATTAGTTCTGAGCAGCGCCAAGCAACACGAAGACGGTTCTCATGTGCCTGACTACGCCCACTGCGATGCAAAGGCCTCTCCAATCATCCCTATCCTGTGTCAGCTGCGCTCAAGAAGACAGTACTCGACGGGAAACGAGGGCTGGCCGAAAACTCCTCTTCGTCGCTAGGGGACATAATGATTGATGGAAAATGTCTCCATGATCGCCTTCAGGGTGACTGGTCGCGTCCTTAGTCTAGGAATCCGCTGTATCCAGATTCCGTCCTCGTCCTGCACACCAGACGTATCTGGACCCCAGAGCTGGAGCTGACAGCACCGCCTGCCAGTATAGTTCTTTTATAGTTCTCGAGTTTTTTGGCAGGACCATATACTATGGTAAAGGGAAGCCGCCCTTCAGCTGAACATATGGCTTGGGTTTAAGACTAGCGTTGATAAAGTGGAACCTAGTTGGGCTCAGGTATGTGTTTGATTGTCGGCGCCCTAACGTTTTAAGCCTTGCACTACGAGGCAGTACTTCAAAAAGAAAAATTACCATTTAGAATTAACATCTGCTTTCTGAACTAAACGTTAAAAAAATTAGAGGGTACATTTAATCTCATTTGTTCTTAGAAATTCAGATCGCAGTTCCTGCGCGTATACAGTGGCTGGCATTCTTGTACGCGTTTGACGTTGTTTTGGTTCATTTGTATGTGCCAACATCCGAGTACGGGCCTGTCTTGGTAATTTGTTTCAATTCTGAGCTAGTGGTTTCGTCGAAGTCGATTCGGCGGTCTGAGTCTTCCGAACGTTCGGGTACAGGATTGTGCCGTCTTGCGAAGTTGAAGACGTCTTTTTGTGTTGCCGAATTTTTCCTTTTAGATTTTTGTTTCTGGAAATGTAGCTTGCATAGCAAGTAATTTTGTAGACCATGCCTTGGGCTCTTTCTCTCTATGTCCGATCTCTGGAAATAGGTTGGAAACGCACAGAAGTTCGCATGAGGAGCCCTTCCCAATATTATCCTATTAATTTCCTCTCCCCCACCTCGCCCAGAGCAAAACACCAAGCATCACCCAGTCAGAGATGCCCGCTCCGCATCCCTGTTTCCCCAATCGTCACAAAGAACGTCATACTCTTCTCTGGACCTTGCGGCTTTTCACGCCGTTTCAAGCTGTATCTCACGGCTTGCCGCGCCCCCGCTGCGACCTCTACTTCGGACGTGGTTTTTCTCTTCTGCAGTTAATATTTTTTATAGGTATCGCCAAGCATTTAAGGCCATCCGCTGGGTACGTGAGTGTATTTTTTGTAGATTTATTTTAATTTTTGTGGTAATTGCTTCGCACGTATATATAACTCGCTACCTACAACCTGCAGAATTCATGCCTTTATAAGTTTGCCTTTGTCGGTACTTAATTTCAGTGCGGCAAGGTCCGCCAGATTATGTCGAACGATACGAATGAAGTAGACGGGCAGGGGTAATTAAAAAATGTGTTATACAGGGTGCTCCACGTAACACGTTCAGAAATTTTCAACATAGGCTTTTGGATCACAAGAGCGCTTATTCGGCATAGCACTGTAATTGATGTAGTACATCAGAACACAGCTAAGATGTGCTAGCTAGGAGGCTAGTTAACAAATATCGATAACTTCATCGAAGCATCGAAACATGCAGTATTTGCTTCCTGCTAAAAGCATACTTTCCAGCATGGTTGGTCTAGCGTGGCTTTGTGAACCCTGCTCTTGCCTATTATGCGATTCATTGTAGCTCAAATTAAGCGTGGCAATAGAGGTAACTCATTTGAAGTTTTTATTGGTCCACTTGTGCTAAAATATTAGCATCACAGGAAATATAAGGATATTATAACGTGCATGTTCCCAGTAGTGGACAGGCTTGGGCCTTACACCTATTTAAGAATGTATTTGCATTTTAATACATGTAAAAGAGGAATTCAATGAACTGGGTAAATCCGAGCAGTGGATTTCAGTTCAGATTGATAGCTGCATATACATGCTTTTTGTGTCATTACCATTGCTATCAACTTCCAAGCTGAGAATGCATGAAGCTATTTTAGTAGCTTTCTAATAATGAATTCATTGTGCCCATTATGAGGTCTGATACTGACTGTGGCAACTAAATTTCAATGAAGACAAAATGCCGACACGTCCGTGTGCTGTGGAATGTCATTAGAACTAAAAAATCCCAGGTCGTCTAAATTAATCTACAGCTCCCTCCCCCATAGTGTCAGTCATAGTCCAAGTGTTGCTTTGGGACATTATACTCCCCAAACCATACCACACGCTTGAACCATTAATAAAACAAAGGCAAGCCGCTGGCACTGCTGCGTTGCTTGTGTCATGTGAAAATCGGCAGTGATGGCAACAGAATGGCAGAAAATTTCAAAATATACGGCCTGAAAATCTTAACAGTAAGTCGAAAGTTTGTTTCTCAAAACGATTCGCTAAGCACTCAGAACGCTTGAAGGGGTAGTAAAATGGGAGACTGAATCAAGCCGCATTGAAAGGTTATCGGCACATCATTAAGGAACATCGGTTCTCTAATTTCAGCCTGACTAATGTGCTTGAACCTTGAGGTAGGAGCCTGCGCGCAGAAAGGCAGCAAAGGCCCTTTGAAGATTTGTTTGGGGCGTAGGGTTTATTGTGCACACTTTGTCAAAAATATGCAGGGTTGGCGTCGTAGCCATGTAGTAAAGCTCCGTAATAAAGACGTCCTTAGTTAATTAGGGACGAGAAAGAGAGCTCGTCTCACCTTTGAGACGTTTAGAACAATGAGGCTACAGAATTGTTCCTACAGTAAGACTAGGAAATAAGCACGTTGGACATGATATTTATGACAAAGACTGTACATATAAAATATGCACCCTATAAAAACTCTGTACACTTGTCCGTGCGCCCTGTGCGTGCTTTTTTGTTCTTACGCGGATTAGCCTGCCAGGTAAAGAGCCAGGCCAACATTTTGTTTTCCAATGCCTCCTTCACAAAGAGTGCACCTCAGGAGGGCCCGGTATAGCCTTTGTGCTCTGAGACCTCGTGTATATTCATTGACGTACAGATTATATCATTGAAATATATGTCTGAATTCGGATGATGATGATGAATCAACATTTATTAAGTCGAAATAAATCGGTGGTCCATGCAGGCACCAGACGGGGTGGTTTAATATTTACGGGACCCATATGCTTCCAGAAGCTCCTGGCTCCTGTCCGTCAGTGCGAGCTGGATTGGTAGGGCGGGGCTGGATAACGAGGTCTCCCATCGCTCAAGGGGTTGGCAAGCAAAAGCTGCTAAATGCAGGTAAAGATATTATGAATGGTTTAATTACAGACCTGCTACACTTCCTTGACTGTAATTTTCACTTGAAATTGAATGATTTTAACCTGACTTTGTTCTAGACACGTACGAGAGAGCCAGGCAAAAGCAAAGGACACAGATGACCTGGCAACATCATCTAATCAAGGTATCACTCTTTATATAGCTTTTTCAGTGAAGTTAGCATATATGCATAGCGTGTCAGCTGCAACAACATGCTGTCTACTGACTTATGTCTTCTTTGAGCCTTGTAGAGAGGAAGTACAACACGTTTGTTCTGTGAAGAAAGAATGCAGGACAAATCTGTGTCAGTTTATCAGTTCAATGTTGTGTCATTTCTGTCAGAAGTTGCCTTTCTGTGCAAGACTGTACCAAGTAAAGAGCTGATGATTGGAGCCTGTTAAGGCTGTATGCTCCATTCTTTAACTGTGGTCATCAATTTTGTTTCATCAAAATTTGAGTATTATTTTTGACTTATAATTGATAAAGTTAAGGCCAGCTGTGTGCTTCAGTCACCAAAAAGAACAGACGGAAGGAAGTGCCATTAACAGTGCACTTTGAATTCTTTAGTTCCCTCATTTATAACGCTTTAATGTATGAGGGTGCTGACTTGGAGACTAAAAGTGGACTTTCATAAATTGAGCTCAGCGACCACAATAAATGTTAATGAGGCGTATGCATTGTGCTATTGAGAAATGTTGTGTTCTTCACGTAAATAAATCACCAAGGTTGTGCATTGTGAAACTACGAACATTTTGGCTCTTAGACAAAGTTCATGGGAAGCGGAGGAATCGGGTCCTTGGCTGCAGTTCATCAGGCTGGGACTCTAAAGACGTAATCAAGGATTTCTCATAAACACCCCTTGACCCACAAAGGTAAGCAGTGCCTTGTTATAATCATAACATTAAAGTACCAGTTCTGTGAAAGTAACATAATAGGAATTATGAAGTTTTTTGGCGATGCGCTTAGTTACAATTGGGAGAATAAAAATCCACTGAACTGATGGCAATATTAGTTGGCAATAAAATGGCAGTGGATGCGTTACATTGCTCACTGTTTCTGAAATATCTGACGCGCTCAGAAATTGGTATGAACAAGACCCTATTCTCTAAATGAAGGATGCTGAATTTGCCTGTAGTTGACTCGCCAGTTTGAAATGTGCGAAATTTTAAATAGAATTGCCTTAAATTTCAAAGAATGGGGCAAGTTTTCTGTCTAATAATGAAACTTAATTTTGGTGCTTTAAGTATTGTATTCGGTCAGGACGAAGTGGTGGGCCAGTTGGTTACATGTCGATTGGGTCATAGTGTCGAGAAGTGACACCAAAATGACACCGCGAAACACTGTTCTCCATAGTGTTCTTTTCCCTCTCGTTACTTCTGTGCCCTGTTATGAAATTAGACATGTTTTGCATTCAGATTGGTAATACGAAAAAAATGTTTGGGTGACAGTAATCAAAACTTTTCATTCGTTTCATGAGACCCCTTCTGGCCCTGGTCAAGGAACGCGGTGCTGTAGTCGCCACTCAGTCTTCAAGTCATTAAGGTCATTCAGTTTAGAATTTGAGTTGCTTGCTTGCATGCTCTTAACGAGTGGTTAAAGTTTTGTGTCTTCACCAGGTAAATGAAAACTATTTCAAGTGCCTGGCAGAAGACAAGGTGAAAGGACTGAGCCCAGACAGGAGGGTAGCTTGCGTTTACAGGTTAAATTTTAAGGAGGCATAATATACCAGATTAACCAAGACATCAGCTTTGTCAACAAAGTGCAGTGCAGCTTTCTTCCAGGATTTTTGACAAAGAAATATCAGACTGCAAAAAACACACCCAAAACAATGCTCTGCAGCTTATAGCAGGTTTATAAATAAAAGCTAAATGTAATGTAGAGCATCAGAATCACAAAGGTAAAGAGTCTGAGCGCTACCACATGCTGCCTACCACTGGGAAACATCAACATCAGAAGGCGTTCATCAGTTTTCTTTGCGTAAGGAACTTTTTGAGAACGTTTCTGACTAAATACAGATTTTTGTTTGTTGTAAATATTAGTTTCTGTGCTGTCTCCTGTGGAGTCACCTCCTGACAGTGGCCAAGATGTTTCAATGCCTTGCTCGGCATAAAGTGTGTATAACAATGTAACAAAGCTACTATCAAATTTAATTTTATGGTCTTGTATTACTATGCTTTTTGCGGTTCGCGTGCCAAGGGTGAATCGGCAGGGGCATTTCGTAGACTAACATATGAGCTCTCTAATTTCCTAGCTTCATTGAAGACCAATGGCTTTCAAGAGGTGTTAGTAGCTACAAGTGACCTCGATTTGTACCCTTTCTGCATAAGATCGAGGAGGAAAACAGCATGCAGATGCGTAGCCCATCAACGAATGGGCAGCATCAATTACTAGCAGCTGGCTGCGTATTAAAACAGTCTTCGGTTTGCAGTTACAGTATTATTAATATTCTTCAAAACAAGAAGATAAAAACTAGAATGGGAAGCATGTACGCATTGAGGCGCTCCAGAGCATCTAAAAGTTAACGAACTTGAAATAGAGAATCCCGTAAGCGAGGACAGTTGGTTTGTGGAGGTGGTCGTGTGCGCCCATTTTTATTACTTCACTTTTGCCTTCCCAGAACCAATCAGCTTCTCCTGCGAGAGTTGTGTATTTTGAAGACGGAAGTGAAAGCAATAAAAAATGTTTTCTCTGAATTAAGTGCATCAAGGCTGCTCACACGACATCATTGCCATGGTGCCACTGAGGACTGAAGAGGGTATCGCCGAGATTGAAAAAAAGCTCGAGTGAAGTCAGGCACTGTGCACTCACATAATAATAATAATAATAATAATAATAATAATAATAATAATAATAATAATAATAATAATAATAATAATAATAATAATAATAATAATAATAATAATAATAATAATAATAATAATAATAATAATAATAATAATAATAATAATAATAATAATAATAATAATAATAATAATAATAATAATCAATCAATCAATCAATCAATCAATCTTTATTTTTCGGTGCCCAGGAACAACCCAAAGGTCTTGGTGCTGGTACACCATTCACACGCACAGAACGTAAATTTGTCTTCCACAAAGGAAGAGACTCACGGGAGGTAATGCAGCAGTCAAGGCGATAGAAGAAAAGACATATAAACTAGGCGTGACAGCAAGCATGAAGCAAAAAAGTGAAAACAAGAAAACAGCGAGAACAGCGGTAAATGAAAACAGCTAGAACAGGCAACAGACATATAAACAACTAATGAAACAATAAACAAAGAGAATGAACACAAGAACGACCGATAACAGCCAAGTACAGCATATAGCAAAATACAAACAAGAATAAAGCCAATACTAATATGAACGAATAAGAAACCTCTGAAATACAAGCATAATAATAATAATAATAATAATAATAATAATAATAATAATAATAATAATAATAATAATAATAATAATAATAATAATAACAATAATAATAATAATAATAATAATAATAATAATAATAATAATAATAATAATAATAATAATAAAAATAATTGGTTTTTGGGGAAAGGAAATGGCGCAGTATCTGTCTCATATATCGTTGGACACCTGAACCGCGCCGTGAGGGAAGGGATAAAGGAGGGATGGTAAGATTATATTCAGTTGCTTGAACATTTTTTTGCTGGCAGGCAACATCACCTAATTGAGCTGAGCAGGAGTTTAATTTAATATTTATAGTTCAAAATGTGCGCATAGTATTAAACCTCATATAGCAAATTGTGTGCGGTGGAGTGGAAACTAGCTCGAGGTAGCAGATTTCTTAAGAGGCACTTGATTTGGCTTGTGAGCTGATGAAAAAGAATGCTTGTGAAAGCTGCCACCTCCTGCTTTTGCCTTCTAGTTTGCTGCAGTTCGAGACGAATATAATTGAGATGTAATGTGTGGCAGTAAGAACCATACCTAACTTCATTTACCTAAAAATGTGAAATCAATACTTCCTGCTTAGTTGAAAATAATGCAAGCAGTGCTGTCTTGTTTAATCATTCATTTTTTCATTTGTTCAGGCATCAGCCAGCCAATGAGGCTAGCCAGCACTGGAGGAGACAACCGACATTCGGCGACAGCACGCATATTGGCGCGGCTTCTGTGCGATGAGTTTGGACAAAAATTCAGCCCCTACAGTCAAAAGGGGAAAAAGCATTTGCTGACCTGCACCTTTTCATTGTCCTTCAAATTGAGTCCTTAGCCTTTTTCTTCATTGAAATGAAAATGCCAAGCTGTATTTTTAGTATATCATATGACAAACAAGGTAACATGACACTCTTCTAAAGGGATCCTTAAGAGGGATGAACTGTTCTGTAAATTGGCATCTTCTAGGTTTGATTTTTTTTTTCAACACTGGTGATGGCTGTGTTGGGTTGATGATGACCGGTATGCGATTAATTCTCAACTGACTGAAATGTTTTAATTGATTTTGTATTGCAAAATAAATTTATTCTGGGTTATGGTGGACAAATTTGACAGTGCTAGTGGTTAAGGAATCAGAAAACTCAAATTAGAAAAATCAACTCGAAGCTTTTGTCAGTAATGGTGAATATCGAAACTGAAGTCAGCCATTTCAGACTAGTAAGTTTATGAACTAAAATAGAATCGCTCTTAAACTAGCGCATACAGTCACCACAGTCTAGGAGAAGTTAGTACAGTGGTCCACACATGTCTCGAGTACTTGAGCGCCCACTCAAGAGTGCAGTGCTGTCAGTTAGAAGTGGTGTTGAGACCACAATTTTTTTACAACGATAGTAACTAGCTTCTCCGTCTCTCAAAAAATAGTAAACTAAGATAGCGATGAATAATGCTCTATAGTTCTGGTTGATTCAGCACTCTAGACATGTATATGGGTGACTAAACTTTGGTGTATCTAATTTTTGATGTAATAGGTGTATTTGATTCTTGCGTTTCCAAGACTACCTTGTCAACATTGCAGCACAGTAAACATGGGCTCTCCAGGCAGAAATATACGCATCTAAAGAGAATGCATGTCATTCAGCAGCATACTGATACACTCCCACGCTGCTTACCACAGTACTGGTTGTGTGGTGGGACTGCAGCAGAGCCGGTCCATGGTCATTAGTAGAGATGAGCTTCAGAACAGGCTGCATGATATGCTCCCATGTGACGTGGCTGTGCCTTTGTGCGTCCAATGTTTCTGTGCTTAAGAGTGGCACACGTGCAGAGCCAGATTTCGTTTCTTGCAACGATACAGATAGCATTAGAATTGATTAAATTCCATGGAGCTGTATAGCCAGCCATGGCTGTGGTAAGGTTCGGAACCATTGAACAAAAGTAATGAAAAATTGTTTAACTATACATTTATTACCGTGAAAGTGCGTGGACGGACCTGTAATATGAACTGTAGTTTAATAACGAGGTTCTCTTAATTGAGCATAATTTGATTTTCAGTACACATCTAGCTCAGAAAATTAAATCGATTGCAGTTTTACTCATTGATGCAGGTATTTGCTGACAAGTCGGGAGAAATGATTAAACCAAGATTTAACTTGACAAAAGCCTCGTTTACCAGAAGTAGGCAATACAATGCACAAAGTGCTTGAGAGGAGCGTGGCGCCTTGTCTCGGTTTCACTGTACTTTTCTCCTTATTAGGAGCAAATTAGTTTCGCGCTTTCCTTTTAGGTGCGAGATGTACTGTGCATTTATTGGTTACAAATGTCTACCATTTACTATTTATCTCCAGGAGGAGTAACCCAGATGCAAGCCATAACCCAAGCAACCTTAAAAGAAATACAATATGGCGTCATGTCGTGGCTGAAAAATTGTTCAACCTGTATCAAGAATGCAACCAAAAGGTACGAAAACCTATACTTTTGAATTAATTTTTTTCTGATGTATCTGTTTTTCATGTTTTTGCTTAAAGCTGCTCTTTTTTATTGTGTATGCCCTTCCTGCTTTTGTTCAGGCCTCCAGTATTCACTGGAGAAATAAGAAATACTGCAGCTTCCCTAACAAACTTCGATCAATTCCACAGGGGACATGCTATGCTGTCTTGCCAGTGTTCATAATGGGTATTAAGAGAAAGCCTGTAATGTGTCCTGCTCGTGTCCGTCCGACCGGACCTTATGCTCTTCAACTCGATAAGGAAGAAATCTTTATGAACGATGGGATTCGAACCAACATCCTTTCGTTCCGCAGCCGAGCATGCTAACTACTACGCTACTTCCTGCCAACGCATATGTAGTTCTCTTTGTTTAGGACGCTGGAGAGTGTTTTCAGAAAGGCGTCGAATCCGACGGATGCCTCCCAAACGCCTTCCAGTCTCTAGAATTAAAGAATCACAAACAATTGATTACTTAATTAGGATCTTAATCACACATCAGTGACGCAAGGAGCAACACCGCGCTAAAGGCTCTCGCCTCACCGCACTTAAGGTCAACAATGTGCCCCCTGAATTTTTTTCTCGCCTCCCCTGCTTGGAAAATTATCAGTTTAGGTGCCACCCCCCCCCCCAAAAAAAAAAAAACATTTCTGGCTACATGCCTTAGAAAGGACGGATGCGGTGGAAGTATTTTCTGCGCCCATAACTTTTGTGCCCATTTAGGTGCCACTTTTTTTGTTCAGTGGCAGGAGGTGGCAAATCCAGCACAGAATAT
>JARKHS020025995.1:22500-95448 GCA_030143305.2 Amblyomma americanum
AAACGCGGCGTAAAATGAACAAAACATAACACAAAATACGGCAAGATAAAGCAAAGAGGAAAAAATAGCAATTCCCAAAAAAAAGAGAACATTTCCGGCAGGCAGCAAAAAGACAACGAAAACGAACGCAAAATAAAATTGACTAAAAACTAAAAATAAAGATTACATAGGGCAGTCTTAAAACCACTTGGATTAGAAATATCGACGATGTGCCCGGGAAGGTGGTTCCAACTGTCAGAAGTTTCGGGGATAAAAGAAGAAAAAGCGTGTTTAGTATGGCATGAAGGAACACCTACTTTGCGAAGATGATCAATGCGGCTTGAAACATATGTAGGGGTAGTTAGTAGCCGGCTCCTAAGGACGGGATTGTAGTAATAGATCTTATGAAATAGGCATAAGCGCAAAATTTTTCGGCGGAGTGAAAGAGGTGGCAGTGATAAAGTAGTTTTCATAGCAGTAACACTGGAGATACGGTGATAATTGGAAAGTATGAGACGTGACGCACGGTTTTGAACAGATTCGATTTCAGTAGCTAATGATCACAGGTCAGGGTCCCAAATAGGTGCTGCATATTGCAATTTAGGCCGAACAAGTGTTTTATAAAGGAGCAATTTTATTGAAGTAGAAGAAAGGGAGAAGTTTCTGCGCAGGTATCCTAACATGCGGTTAGCATTGTTAGTAATAAATTCCACGTGCAGATTCCAAGAAAGATTAGAAGTTATGTGCACACCAATGTACTTAAAAGAAGACACAGTTTCAAGAGGGATATTATTAAGGTCGTAAGTGGCTATTCCAGTGTTACGTCGAGAAACACGCAAATGTTTACACTTATTAATGTTAAGTTCCATGTGCCATAATTTGCACCATTTTGAAGCTTGGTTAATATCAGATTGAAGGACAGAAGTGTCAGAGTCACTGTGAGAGAGAGAGAGAGAAAGAGAGAGAGACTCTTTAATGAAAAAACAGAGAATTTAGCCGGCGTTTCAATATCGCTGGCATGCTACTCTGCGTAGGCAAGTCATTAATATAAATGAGAAAAAGTAGGGGCCCTAGGACAGAACCCTGGGAAACGCCTGAGCACACTGAAGAGGAACGAGAGTTGGATTTATTAGCAGTCACGTAGTGAGAAAGATTAGTGAGGAAAGACTGAAGCCACGAGATGATGCTAGGGTCGAGATTGAGATTATTTAATTTGAAAAGTAGTGATTGGTGACAGACTTTGTCAAAGGCTTTGGAGAAATCGAAGAATATACAGTCAGCTATGGAACCCCGGTCAAGAATGAAATGAAGATCCTGTGTAAACCATAGAAGTTGCGTCTCGCATGAGAACAATTTACGAAACCCGTGTTGGCAATGACTGAAAAAGGAATTTGACTCAAGAACATTGGCAAGGTGAGAGCAGATGACATGTTCCATGATCTTACAAGGAATGCTGAGAAGTGAAATGGGCCGATAATTATTAAGAGAATGTTTGACACCAGCCTTGTGCAGCGGAACCACCTTGCCCACCTTCAAGTCGCTAGGAATACAGCTGCAGGAGCCCAGCTGCCGTTAGACATCTTAACGCATGCTCTAAGCAAGTGAGGTGCCCCTGGAAATCCGGGTAGGAAAGAAGAATGTTGTCTCTTCAGCGCTATCAGGTTTCGCACTTTAAGCTGAAAAATATATTGTCTATCATGCGCTTTTAAGGTGTGTACACGAGCCAGGTGTCCCATTACCATTTGTGTGTTCACCGTTTACACTCGCGACTTGCCGATAACCGGAGTGTAGTTCTACAGCAATGCAGCGATGGCGTAGAGTGAGGGCATCCACATCACGTGCAAGAAGATCATATTTGGAATCGCGGTTCGAATCGAATTCGAATTCTCCACCAGCTTAAAAAAAGTATGCGTGTCGATGGATTTGCATAACCTGGCCTGGGGTGCTGCCTGATCTCAGTTACCAGATCAAACAAAGCACTCCCTCAGCAGAGCAGGTTTTGGCCACCCTAGTGTAGTACTTGACCTCCACATTCTATGAACAGAACAATTAATCCTCGTCCCTCAGTTCCCTTCGGCTCCGGAGCAGCTGAAAAAGTCGGTGGTCAGACCTGTTACGCAACGGAAGTTGCCAAGAATCTGTAACACCGGACAGGCCGCCATTGCAAACTGAACCTGGAAAAGTTTAAGGATAGAACATTATCCAGTGTGGATAGCCTAGCAGTGATGTTCGAGGAAGTAGCGGGTACTAAATGGGATGTCAGAGGGCTTAGTGTGGTTAGGAAGACTGATAAGGCGTACGCAATACTGAGGAGCGGGCATATACCGTGCTATCGTGGATTAGCGGACATACAAAAACTAGGTGTGGGATTCACCAACCAAGATATAGCTGGCAACATAGGAGAGTTCTATAGAAATAACGATAAGGTGGCAGCTATACTAATTAGGTTTAATAAGAGGTGCAACTGAAGGTGTTGCAGGTTTACGTGCCTACATCCATCCATGATCACCAGATGACTTTCTCTCCAACCCCACGGCTGCTTCTCCGTCACGGGCCCACCGCTGCCATTCTTTCCACTTCGTGATTCGCGATAACGTTCTCTATCGCCGTAACTACGGCACCGACGGTCGTAAGTGGTTACTTGTTACTCCTCGCCGCTACCGCACGAAAATATGCGCCTAATCCCACGCTGACAAACAATGCGGTCACGGGGCAGTTTTCCAGACATACACCCGCATTCAGCTGCGCAAATACTGGCGCGGCAATTACACCTCGTACTAAAATACGTACGCTCCTGCCTTGTTTGTCAACGTCGCAAGACGTCTCCTCAACATTCTGCTGGAGAGTTGCAGCTGCTCCTTTGCCTCCCACGTCCTTTCGACCGCATCCGGATTGATTTCTACTGCACGCTTTCAGACACTGCGGTCAGCAAACGATGGTTTTTTTTTTGTTGATAATCTGGCGAGGTGTGCTGAAAGACCCGCCATTCTGTCTGCCACAGCGACAGACGTCGCCTCTTTCCTTTTGCAGGGTTTCGTCCTTCGTCACGGTGTACTTTTCGAACTGTTTAGCAAACGCGGACGCGTTTTGCTAAACAGTTTTTGTCCGATGTCGTCAAAGCCCTGCTCAACCAATGCAGCGTAATCGAACCACCTTTTCCTGTCATCCGCTGACCAACGGCCTCACCGAGCGATGTAACCGCGCCCCCAGGGACAGGCTCTTTATGTACGTCGCATACGACCACTCGAATTGGGATCTCGTCCTTCCTTATGTGACGTATGCATACAATACCGGTCGGCAGTCCACGACCGGCTTTTCTCCTGTCTTTCCTCTTCATGGGCGTCATCCGTCTGCTACAATCGATACCATTCTACCTTAAAAACCTGATATATCTCTGTTTCTGGAGCCGCACAACACGCAGAAGGTTGCCACCAAATCACTCTCCCACTCCCGACTGACACCCAGTGTCGCCAGAAATCCCGCCACAACAACGCTCATATCACATCGCACTTCTCTCCTGGCCCTCTTGTGTGCCTCTGAATACCTTAAAGTATACTCCGGGACTGTGATCAAAATTTCTCGACAAGTATTATGGCCCCTACCGCGTCTTTGATCGCACATCTTCTAATTACGTCGTCAAACTCCTTGTGCGGTTTCTCTATCTTCGCCGCGCGGCCACGAGAAAGTTATTGTAGTGCAGCGCCTCAAGCCTTGCTACAACCCCGCCATGTTACCCTCTCTGTTATTCGCCAATGTAGCTCCTATTCTTCCCGGGGGCGATTGCAAAAGAGACGCATCTTCATGACAAAAACGAAGAAGGGAATGAGCTACAGTCGCATTGTTATATCGCCAGGGATGTCTTTGACGACGCGCACGCACGCACGCACGCACGCACGCCACACACACACACACACACACACACACACACACACACGACACACACACACACACACACACACACACACACACACACACACACACACACACACACACACACACACACACACACACACACACACACACACACACACACACACACACACACACACACACACACACACACACACACACACACACACACACACACACACACACACACACACACGCACGCACGCACGCACGCACGCACGCGTATATATATGTCAGTGCTTGTTGTGTGTGTGTGTATATCGCCACAGACATCCGTGGAGATAGCACATTGCCATGTTAGTTTTTGTCATGAATGTGCTTCTTTTGACTTACAAAGAGGGTAAGATGGCGGGGCTGTAGTAAGGCTACAGGCGCTGAACATGAACAGCATTTTTCTACACACACACACACACATACACGCACACACACGTTGATATATATATATATATATATATATATATATATATATATATATATATATATATATATATATATATATATATATATATATATATATAAAGATAGTGTGGGCATGGGGCCTGTGTACGGGTTACAGCAGTCACAGTCACACAGCCCAATATTTCGCGCTTGCTGCCCTGATTAGCTGCTGCAGTTAATTTCATCTCATTTTATTTCCTTCAAGGCCCCATGACTGGGGTATTACATAAGGTGGGGAAACTAATAATAAAAAAAACATTCTTACAATTGTACATAATTTTTCACATTTTCAATGAACTTGGATAAACAGGTGATGATGGCAATGTCGCCTTGATGGCCTTTCCAGTCTGCAGCTGTGCGGGAAGAAAAGGAATTGGCAAAGGTGACACTGCGGGAGAGTGGACGGGCCACATGAAAATGATGACTGGTGTGGAGTGATATTCGTGCTGTAGGATCAAGAATATAAAGGAGTGGTGCGCATATGGCTATTGAAGATTTTATGAAATAAAGAAAAGCTGGAAGTGCGACAACGGAGTAATAAGGAAGGTAAATAGGATGCCGTTTCTAAGGCGGAAGTGCTAATGTCATAAGCATAGGATGCGTGAATAAACCTGGCCGCGCGATTTTGAACGGACTCAAGAGAATTAATGAGATAAGCTTGATGGGGATTTCAAACTGGTGATGCGAATTCCAACTTTGACCTAACGAATGATTTATATGCTAACTTTACATGTTGAGGAGCGTGATGAAGATGACACTTTAAGAGCCCTAGCGTTCTGTTAGCTGATGATATTGTGTCAGTGACATGCAAACTCCAGGAAAGATCACTAGAAAGTGTTACGCTTAATTACTTGTAGGACTGAACTGGTTCTATCGACACATCAGAGAGTACACAGGAACGAATAAGGTGATTATGACGGCGGTGGACAGATAAAAGCTTGCACTTATGACTGTTGAGTTCCATTAGCCATTGGTTACGCCAGTTCTGGACAGCATTAAGATCACTTTGAAAAGATGCTTGGTTAGCGGGTTTAGTAACTGCACAATAAATTACACAGTCGCCAGCATACATGCGTATATTAGAGGTGACTTGTGATGGAAAATCATTAACGTATATTAGGAAAAGTAGCTGACTGAGTACAGATCCCTGAGGTATGCCTGACGTAACCGGAAGAGAGAGTTTTTATTGTTAACTGAAACAAATTGGGAGCGATTAGATAGGAATACATCAATCTATTTCATTATGTGGGGGTGCAAATTTAATCTTAGAAGTTTTGTCAGTAAGCGTTTATGGGGTACTTTTTCGAAGGTTTTAGCGAAATTCAAAAATATGACGTCGGTCTGTTGATTGGAATCAAAGTTTATGTGCAGATCATGTAAGAAAGTGGCCAGTTGGGTCTCGCAGGAGTAGCCTCTGCAAAATCCATGCAGCCCCGGGTGAAAAAAGTTGTTAGTGTCAAGGAAGGCCATGATATGAGTATAGATGACGTGCTCTATTATTTTGCAGAATACGCTGGTTAGGGTAATGGGGCGGTAATTTAATGGCGAATTTTTGTCGCCTGATTTGTAGACTGGAACGATTTACTATGTTTCCAATCCTTTGACAGTTGGCCAGTGAGGAGTGACTGCGTGAATAACAACGACAAGAAAGACGCACGTGTATCTTTTGTGTTTTTTAGTATTTTGGTGTTGATGTTGTGGATGCCGGAGGAGGATGAAAGCTTCATTTTTTTTCTATTAATGATGAGGTTCCTTTTGGAGAGAATATAACCGGAGACATAGGTTCCAGAATAGATGTTGGTTCTGAAGGAAGTGACATGCTATCTTCTATCGTAAACACAGATGAAAAGGCCTCATTATATAGATTGGCGCAATCTGTATCAGAGATGGGTTCACCTGATGCATCGGGAAGGGAAATGCTATGCGTGTGCTGTGGGTTGATGACTTGCCAGAATTTATTTATTTATTGTACCCTCAGGGTCAAAGGCATTACAGAGGGGAGTGGGCTTAGGATAGACAACAATGAAATAAAATACAGTGAAAATAGGTATTACAAAGAAATTTCCTCCAGAATAAAACAAATAACAACAACCAGAAAACGTAAATGGTATAGAAACAATGTATACAATACAGTGAAACAGATAAAACACACAATAAACTTACTTCAGAATAAACAACATTAGCTACAGCGTTATGAAAGATTTTATTATCAGTAATGGGTGCAATATCGGGGGGAAGGCGGTTCCATTCCACAGATGTGCGGGGAAGATAAGACTGAAAAGAAGATTTGGTGTGGCATGTTGGGATGCCAACCTTGTGGCGGAGATCGATGCGACGTGAAATGTATTCGGGGGGTGACATGAAATATTTGTGAAGCGCAACGTGATGATATAGCTTGTGAAATAGCGTTAGGCGACCAATTTTGCGGCGAGATTGTAACGGTGGGAGTGAGACGTTAGATTTCATGGCTGTGATGCTTGCCGTACGGTTGTAATTTGAAAGAATGAAGCGAACGGAATTATTTTGGACTAATTCCAAGGAATATGTGAGGTTTTCATGCGTAGGGTCCCATATTGATGCTGCGTATTCTAGTTTAGGACGTATGAGGGTTTTATAGAGTAGAAGTTTAAGGAAAGAGGGAGCGGTAGAGAATTTGCGACGTAAGTATCCTAACATGCGGTTAGCGTTATTAATCACGTAGTCAATATGAATAGACCATGTTAAATTTTGAGTGATTTGAATTCCTTAGTACTTATATGTTTTTACCCAATTTACGGGGGTTATTTGTCAGCATTTTAGGCAAATCGGACTGAAAAAAAAAGCACGCTTGGTTTCACGAGTTTTTTTTTATGTACGCTTTTCCTGCCACATAGTATCTATTCCAAGCGTTCCCACTGGGAGGCAATTTCGCTTGAGCGGAAGAGGCGTTTCTTTTTGCTTTCCTGACGTTTTAGACAACTGTTGAACCATGAATTTCGCCGATTATTTCGTATGACTACTTTTGGAATAAATTTGTCTAGCAATTCTTCAATTTTCGTTTTGAATAATAACCAGTTTGCATGAATCGTTCTTTGATGAAAGTTGGGTTCAACAAGGGCTAGGGAGGCGCGAAGTTCGTTATTAATAGCGGCATAGTTTCCCTGATCATATAATCGGATAGTTGGTCTATTGGTTGCGCGGGGTAACGCTTTAATGGAGAGGCATGCATGTATTATTTTGTGATCGCTAACACCCGGATGATACGTGACGGAATGAACACATTCTAGATGATCGGTTAATATTAGATCAAGAGTATTAGCACTGTCTTCTGTTACACGCGTTGGCTCAGATATTACTTGCACCAGATTGAAATTAACGCAGACATCAAGAAATTCATTAGCTTCATTGCGCTGTAGCGGTTAGGTTCTGCTAATCAATGCTAGGAAAGTAGAAGTGACCGAAGACGAAAATGCCGGTGTTTGTATGCTTAGTTTTGATTTCATTTATTGCATTATTAAATTTGTGCGGAAAATTTTAACTGTCATTAGGGGGTTTATAGCAAACGCCAACGACAACTGACTGTGGTGAAGAGTGGAAGAGGGTCCACAATATTTCGATGTTTGATGAAATGTTGATGGGCGCGCATGACAGTTCTTGCCTGGTTGCAAAAAGTACGCCTCCTCCCCTCCTATCTTGGCGCTCATTGGGATAGACATGGAAATTTGGCAAGTCAGCGAGGACTGCGCTGTTAGATATGTAAGTGTTGAGCCACGTTTCAGGCAGGATTAGTAAGTTACTGGACGACGATGAGACGGGACTAGAAACGGTGACCCGCTTTGAAAGGAAACTGCGAACATTCGTGAAGATAGCTGATAAGGAAAGAGTGGGTTGCGATGAATGTTTCAAACGCTTCGACAAAATTTGTTGCCGAGGTAATTGCTACTGCACTTCTTTTACGGTTTGCGATGTCTCGTCGAAGATGTAACGTTTCGGACCGATGTGTAGTGAAACGCGAGGTGAATTTATCCGTAATTGACCACGCATGGGCAACTAGCTGTTTGCGAACATGACGAACAAGAGGAGAAAAGTCTTAGCCAATGCTGAAGTCTGTCCCTTTAAGTTTTTTTTTCATTATAGAGGATGCTGTCTTTAGTTTTGAACGACGTAAATTTTACGATGATTGGCTGGTTGCGATCTGTCGAGTGGCGCCCAAGGCGATGAGCGCGCTCGATTTGATTAGGAAGTATGGTGAAACATAGGTGTTTATAGCAATGGCTAATGACTGTTTCCTCTGAATCTGCAAAACTTTCAGAAGGATTAGTGTCAGGAGTATTGTAAAATATTAGGTTATTACGGTGAGAGCGGTTTTCAGCATCATCTACACGCGCTTCCATTTTCACGATCTGTTGGCTTAGTTGGGTAGTTAAAGTTCTAAGGCTGTCTATTTCGGAATTAATTGCAGAAAGCGTTGCGTAGTGAGATTCCAGAGCAATCATACGCTTGTTTAACTTGGCCAGAGTTGAATCAGTTGTTCTGAGCTGTGTTTTAATGTCCTGCAAGTCGGAGGTTAGGGTAGTTAGGCCAGCGTTTCATTTCTGCGGTTAAGAAATTATGGTATCAGAGTTGTTCGGCCCAGGATTCGTCTCCACTTCACCCGATCGGGGTAGAAGCATACGGATCGTGCGTAAGAATTCAAAAACAACACTTGCGCAGCACTGCGGGCTCGGCAGCTGCATTAGTAAGTATTTGCTTAAAACATAGTGACTGGCTAGTTGGTTCTGCATACTGGAAAAATTGCAGCGCAGCAGTAACAAATACGAGACGAGAAGGACGCAAACACAAGCGCTGGTTTTCTTAGCATAAAGAAAAAACTAATTACCAACCTGCATTGCGAAGAGGAACGGATTAGTAGACTGTGCTTTCACACAGCAGCCGAGCCCACAGAGCGGCGGCGACAGATGCGGCCCTTTTATAACCGGCGAAGTCGTTGATGATGACGTCGATGATTGTAGCCGTTGAATGTCCGGGAGGCGATATTCCTGCGGCGGCGCAGGCAAATCCAGTATCGGTGACGATGTTATTACGAGATTGGTGCAATGTTCATCGTCGGTGATGAACACGTGTGATGAAGATCCCGGGGAAGCAGCCAGAAAAGCGGCAAAGACCAGTTGGACGGTGACGGAAAGTTCTTGCATTGCGAAGACGAACGGATTAGTAGACTGTGCTTTCACACAGCTACGAGTTGCAGCGCACTCGGTCAGCTGTAGCCCACCGAGTAAGCCCACGTTACTTTGAACGACAAAGCAAAACTGCCGCACCTACTACATATATTGTGGGAGACTCTACGTGAGTAATTTGCTTTTTACGTATCGCTCAAATGACCTCTTGCGTGTGTACGTCGCGAAAGGCCGAGCGTGCTCCTGCCTGGCTAGTACAGTCGTCAGCACGCCTTTCTTCAGCGCTTGACCGGTTCTGCCGGCGAACAAACTGAAATCTTCCCTCAGCTCATCTATTACTGATAGAGTGCTAGGGCGAATTTTGTGTGTATTTTGCTTCGCTTTAATGCGTATGTTATCTCCAGGAGCCTATATTCGCTTAAAAAATTATTTATTTATTCACATACACTAAAGGCCACAGGGGGGGCATTACAAAGGGGGAGTGGTATAAAAGACATGAATAAAAAACAATGATAAACATTAATAATAAAAAAGGTAATGGGGCAAATGTTTCATTGTTAAAAAATGTCTTCAATCTGCAAACTCTTGGTAGCTGTTTACTGATGCTATGTTTTTCGGAAGATATGTTCCAGTGATGAATAGCCAGAAAGGGCGATAAATGACAAGCAAGTTATTACGAGCAAATATGGGCTTTACCTTTAAGTTGTGATCAAGGCGTGGAAAAAGGCGATGAGCAATGTTGATATGAGCGGCGGAGAACGACTAAGGTGCGTGATAATACCGATGGAAACATGACAAAACAGCACACTGTCTTGCTTTTTCCAAAGAGCTTAAATTTAGCGATTTGTTTTTCTCACCGTAGCACTAGATGTTCGTGCAAAACTTTGTTCCTTGATAATCGACATCCTGTTTTCCATAAAGTGTTCTCAGTTTTCTTGTTCCAGAGACCTTTTTGGCTACGAAATGTGTGACATATGGTCCACAGAAAGTTTATTTTTGTTTCATACTTTTGTTACCTTAAGGGAAGTGAGGGGGGCGAAAGAGCAGTCCGAAGCTAAAGAAGCCGAGAAACGCTTGAACCGCATTCGGGAGAGTGGCGGTGAAGGATGCTGTTCGTTCAAGCTAGCGTACGAGGACTAAGGGCGATTTGTCACGACCACTTCACGATGTCGCGTCCTGCCCGGATTTCTTTTCGTCCTTTCGAAACAAGGCCTTCTTCGAGATTAAAGCTAATGAAAGAACTAATGAAAGAGCCACAGAGGTGGCGCGACAAATAGTTAAATTTTGCAATTTTTTAGCTCGAACGATGCAGTACATTAACTGTGTCGATGAGTGTCCTTTGGAATTGTACTACGTGTTTGGCCAGCACCCTTTTCTGTAATCGTCGCCTTTCCAGAGGCAGAAAAGATAAAGCGGTTAAGAATTCAGATAGGCCTTGCATTCATACAAATTTTTCCACTTCCGGTTCTCTCCCGCTAAATAATAAGAATGACGGCGTACTGCCAAGTAGCACTCGCGTCATTGGCATGCAGGATCACTTCGTACAAAAAGCAAGCCACGCAATGTAAACACGCCAAGACATACAAACTGATATACAGCTGCGTTAGCCGCCATCCTTCATCTGGCATGTGTTCCATGCTCTTTACCAGAACGGATATCAGAAGAATAACCAACTGTTAGCCCCTGTTGTTTTTTACAAGTGAATAAAAATGACTACAGTATATTTCCAGCTGGTTTTGCTATTAAAAACGCTACTCAAACGGGTAATGAGTAGGCTAACAACAAGCATTCCCGAATTTGGACATTGTCGCCAATGGCCAATGTAACTCCCTCGCACAAGATTTTATTAGGCAGTAGCGTATCGTCGATAGTGGCATTCTCAAATAATTTGTCGTGGAGATGAGCACATATTTAGTAACGGAGCTTAAACCTCAGGGTTGAAGTCCCCTCCTGATTACCCCCTCAGCATTGCGCAATAAAGAGCCGTTTATATAATTTATATTTTTCTATTTTTCCTGCTCAACGTGGCTCAAGTGTATAGAGCGATATTTTTTTTGCATGATTATATGTCTTTCCATACCTACTCACGCAGTGAGCGAACTTGGATAAAGAAAGACAAATGCATCGCTCTAGTTAATATAATTCTCTACCCTCACTGTAAAGTTTATTCCGCGTTATAAGGTTGCCTTCAAATTTTGCGCACGTGTTTTTCTACTAAACTTTTCATTCCTTAAAAGGAAGTAAATGTGATGAGTAATTTCTCCCTTGTTACAAATGTGATACCTTACTTTTTAATGCAATAGCCTTCAGGGCTGTCGTCACACCAAAACCACGCCGATGTACGGCATCACGAAATTCACTAATTGGTCAAGAGAGGTTACATGAACCTGTAACATCTTCACAACCTACCGACCTTTGCAGGGGGTAACCTAGCCATCAGATTGTAAGCAACCTTTCCTGCTCCCACTGTGGCAGGTGGCAATTAAATTAAATATTAGCCCAGAGACGTCATCTGACCTTGTGACCTTCCACTGTCTGCCCACCGGGTTGTACAAGCAATGAAACCTAGAAGAGTGCGGTGAGGTGCTAGTTGTTACATTATCGAAACAATGAATAACTGCGCAAAAAGGACGAGACAAGAGAGTAGAAACACAGAAACAACGAGACAAGCGCAGTCTCGTGTGTTTCTGTGTTTCTTCTTTCTTGTCTCGTCCTTTTTGCGCAGTTATTCATTGTTTCGATATTGTATAAGCAACCTAGTTCCTGGACGAAAACTTATATACAGAATCGAAATCAAGAATCAGACAAGAATGTGAAATACTCAAATGTGGGCACCTTCACAGCATTGAAGAGAGCTACTACTGCAACTTGCACTCTTGGCGGATGATGCACAGACAATTGCAAAGAATCTGATGCCAACACGCACAGAAGTTACAACACAAGCTGCGATAAATGTGAAATGTAGCGCTATGACATTCCGCTCTTAAGGTGATTTAAGCGTTCGCATAGTTTTCTTTTTTGACACTGGATATCTGGTACGAGGAGTTCAACTGTTTTCTGCTGGACGATCTTCGACGTCACGCAGTACAACGGCATACACTCAAAAGAAACCGCGGATACTATCCCACAGAATATCTCGCAAATGTAGCACCAATTCCTTTGATGTTCTGTATTGTTCTCGCATTCAGAACTTTTGAATATGGCCAGGCACGCAACGTTGTGTCTCGAGAAAAAAAAACAAACACAAAGCACTAACAAGCTGCTGTCAGCATTACCAGAAAAAAAAGCGCGAAGTCAGAAAAAAAGAAAAATTGGAGGGGACACAACCTCTACCTTAGGGGTTTGACGGTATTGCGTAATCTGTCTATTCTCATGTATGCACACAGAGATTGCCCACTTTAGATTCATCCGCCGCGGTGGCTGAGTGGTTATGGCGCTCGGCTGCTGGCCCGAGAGACGCGGGTTCGATCCCGGCCGCGGTGGTCGAGTTTCGATGGAGGCGAAATTCAAGAGGCGCGTGTGCTGTGCTATGTCAGTGCACGTTAAAGAACCCCAGGTGGTCGAAATTTCCGGAGGCCTCCACTACGGCGTCTCCAATAGCCTGAGTCGCTTTGGGACGTTAAACCCCCATAAACCAAACAAACCAAGCCACTTTAGATTCACAGGTCCCTGGGAGCCATAATACCCCTCCTGGCTTAGCAGTGCAGTGGTTAAGCGACGCGCCACTATCCTCTGATGGCAGGTGCGCACAGCGGTGGGCCTCGTGTGGCCCAGGCTGCTGTTACCGAGCCAACAATAATTAATTTAACTAACCCTGCAACGGTTGGCTGTTTGCGCACTGTCCAGCGGGCCGGTTGTGATGACGACGCAAGATCGCCTGACCTTGGTGGCCCACCTGCCTCCTAGGTTTCTCTACGGGCACCACATGGCAGGGCAGAGGACAGGGCAGAGCCGTCTAGAATGGGCTTCTCGCTCCCGATGTCATGTAGGGTTTTTCCTGTATGCGTAAGCCTTCTGTAACGACGCTTACATTTTCTCTCCCGTGCGCGCTCACACTACTAGCAGATAGGTGTTGCTAGAGGCGTACAGACAGCGGTAGCTTTATTTCGGTTGTTTGCCTAGCGCCGCCTGATTCCTTCCCAAACGCTTCTGTGCAACGCTCCCTAATTACCCGATTTCAGTACGCAGAATGCAGGCGTTGCTTTGAACGGATGGCCGAAAAAGTTTTGTTCCGAAGTTTGCTATGGCGCCATGGTCATCTCTCATTCCCTTCTCCAGGAAGATTGCAGCCTATTTCACGTGTAAAATTTAAAGGTGTTGTTTTTTTACTATAACCTAAAAAATGCACTCTACCATTCCTCACTGTTTTTCGCCTGAATAGTGCGCAGGTTGGCCTTTGATGCTTCGTCCCGTGCTCCTGATTTACCCTTCCCTCGTTAGTATGGTCTAATTAGAATGTTTTTCTTGAAGTTTATCCTTTATAGCGATTTCCCTACGAAACATAGGCCGCGGGAACAATTTGACATGGGCTGCGAGGACGGGATGTGGCAAATTTGTTTCCCGTTTCTCGCTAATTTCTTTCCCCAGAAGATATTTTTCTTGTTAATCAATCTTCTGCTTCTTTTGTTGTGTCCTAGAGATTGGCCTTATGTACAGACCTGCAGCATTTTTTTCGGAGTTCATTTCGCCCCTACCTTAGCGGACCCCTCTGACAGCGAAGTGGCAGGCAGCAGGTGACGCTCAGCAAGAGACTGTGCCTTTTCCTTAGTCAATTTCCTTATCCAAATCCTATCTCTCTTTCTCTATGGTACTGTATTTATGATTTCCTATAATGAATGTCTGTGATATATTTTTTTGATACTCGGGAGCACGCAGTCTAAACACAACGCCGAGAAAAAAAGAAAAGAAACAGCCTCGGGACCACATGACTTCCGGTGTTTTCCGACGAGACGAAGCAATTCCGCTCGGATTAAGCAACGCCCGCCGCGGACTGTCGCCAGGGGCACTGCCTGTTTGGTTGTCGGCGCACTCCCGCGCGTTTGGGGAAGCACCTGCTACCCCCATGTCACAAGTATTTTTCTGTCACAGATTTCTCTTACGGAGCCAGACCTTTTTCTCTCTTTTCTTGTCTCCTGGAATCACCCATGCAGTGCCGATATCCCCGTTCGACCTGTCGTGCTATTGCCCTTTCACTCTGTTCCGAAACACATGCTGTACGCCGCGGTTTCTTCATCGCCTGAAAGAAAAGAACAGGCTGGCAGTACGAGAAATATAAGCCAAGCAAAGGACTGGGAAGAGGGGCGCGTCGACAGGATGTGTGGGGAAGGGCAGGGGGATGTGGGGGGGGGGGGGTCTGAAAGCGAGCACTAAGATTCGTTTTTCCCTGTAGCGCTGTCTTCCAATGTGTTTTAATGTGACGGCAGCGCTGCGTGGAAACTTAACGAAAGCCCATTAGGCAAGCTGGCTCCACCCGCTGCAGTGGCTCTGTGGGTCGTCTACTGAGCCGGAGTTCCCGGGTTCGAACCCGACGACGGCGGCTGCGTTTCGATGGAGGGAAAACGCTAAGGCGCCCGTGTGCTTTGCGATGTCAGCGCACGGTACAGATCCCCAGGCGGTCGAAATTATTCCGGAGCCCTCCACTACGGCACCTCTTTCTTGCTTTGTCCTCTCAATCCCACCTTTATCCTTTCCCTTACGGCACGGTTCAGGTGTCAGCCGAGATGTATACGAGGCAGTTACTGCGTCAAATCTTTTCTTGAAAACCTATTTTTCATTTCAAATGGGTTGTATTGTTAAGATAACGCAGTTCGTTTCGCGGCTCAACGAGAAAGCTTTTTGAGGGGTTAAAGCGAGTTTGAGATGGGGCGGGGTTTATGCAAGAGTAGAAATGTTTTAGGGACTTTGCTCGGAAAAACGAGCTTTGTACAATCGCTTTGCAACGTCTTTCGCGTTCAGTGCATTTTTATTTTGTTTACTCTTCAGCTTTTCTTCGGCTTAAGCTAAGGCGCTCAGAAACGTACTTTGGGCCGAGTGTAAACAACCCGCCGCGGTGGCTCAGTGGTTAGGGCGCTCGGCTAATGAGACGGAGTACCTGGGTTCGAACCCCATCGCGGCAGCCGAGTTTCAATGGAGGTGAAATGCAAAGGCGCCCGTGTGCTGTGCGATGTCAATGCACGTTAAAGATCTCCAGGTGGTCGGAATTATTCCTGAGCCCTCCACTACGGCACCCCTTTCTTCCCTTCTTTCACTCCCTTCATTATTGCTTCCCCTACGGCGCGGTTCACGTGTCCGGCGATATGTGAGATAGATACTTTGCCATTTCTTGTTCACAACGAAAATACAAACAGCTCATAATGGTGCTAGGTCAAATAAAAAACAGAACCGAAGAGGACATGTTGTTTGTTTAAGCTCCGGGTCGGTTTATGTCATTAACCCTCCTTGTTTTAGTGGTACCTACTGTTATCGTTCATTTTTTTTTACTGATGTCCTTGCGGCTCGACGTGCGCATGCGTTCTAGGGTAGATAGCACGGACATGTGCTGTCCGCGTGAAGCACATATGTGCGGACTCGTTTGGATTACTACAGTATACCATTAGTACTGTCTGTATAAGAGAGGCACTAAAGAACTAGGTGTATAAAGCTTGGGATCACGAGAAGGGGGTGGAAAATTTCATGGAAGCCAACATTACGAATGATTTTAATATCAGCGATGCATGTCATGGGTTTGCGTAAAGAGGATAACATATTTATTCTGACTCGAAGAATCTGACAAGGATGTTCACACGGTCCCCAATAAGGAACGTTGACATGAACTGCAAAATCAAGTAGCTCTCTCGAAGTTCATTACTGATACTGGTAAACTTGATGCTCGAAGGAAAAGGGGACACTGCTTTGTGCCCAGCTGTAAGTGGGCCGTAGTCTCAATTAACGAGACACCTATCCTGGGTTTCCTGTTCACCTGCAAGAATCAAGTCGGGTACCATTCCTCGAAACGTTTCTTGTCCGTTCATCTGGACCAAAGTTTATCAACTTCGTTTAGAATCCTGATTATTCTCCCCGAGAACGAAGCCGAGATTCCCGCACTACCTCAAGCACCCCCGAGCTTCCTAAGCATGGCCACCAAACGTCGTTAACCGCTGCACTCGTCTCTCGCCAACCGTGTATCGGTGAACCGGCGGTCGTGCACTCGTAGTCACTCCATTCTACCTCTCCCCAGTATCTTCGAAGTTCATATGCACAGTGTTGGCATCCTCATCCCCAATTTTCCCGAGCGTTTGCTCGGAACTGTTGAGGAAGTCTTCTGGTGCCGTTCATGTTCTCAAAACTCCTCCACGCGTGTAGATCGCATACACCGCAGCGCACCTCATTATCTCCTCGCATTTCTGAAAACGGCGGTAGTGAAGGCCGGAGAGATGGTCATCTCATCTGTGTTCGAGTCGCATGTTCCCAAAAGCGGACAAAAAACTTCCTCTAGCGGTCACTTGAGCGCGTCGCATTGTTAAATAAAATTCTGCGCGGTCTGAATATTACTCACTGACTTTCCAGAAAATTTAAGCGTAGTTTTGGAGTTCTGATCTTTTACGCTGCCTGCTTTGTTTACCCTCCGTGACATTTCAGTGGATCTACGCGCGGTTTCTTGTCTCTTCTTTCATGCCCGTGAAACAAATGTGGGATTTCCCGGAAAAATCGCGGGAGGCCGATATTGAGTTTGACGGAAGAAAGGTTTGGGGGAATTGGAAAGAGGAAAAAAAGGGAGATGGGAAGAGTGCGGATGCGACCTCTGATTGGCGCGAAGCTAAAGCCGAGGAGCGGCACCGGAACTGATCGGAAGGCTGAAGCCTGGCTGCGAGCCAAGTGGAGCTGACAGGTGGAGATTGATCCGACCAATTCCCCTGAATAGATGCCTCCGTTTCAAGGTGAAACCTCGATGGTGACAAGTCGTAGTTCCCTTTTTATGTTAGGGAAGAGGAAGAAAATACATAGAAGAACTCTGGCGCGTCTTCGACGGGATTTGCGTTCGCGGCTTCGGGGTTTGATGTGCATTCTGGTGAAGGATTGCTCATCAACGTATTAGCCTTTCAGTCTTACTCAAGGGGGGTATGATATGCGCGTCCATTCGCCGCGGTAGCTCAGTGATTAGGGCGCTCGGCTACCGATCCGGAGTACCCGGATTAGAACCCAACCGCGGCGGCCGCGTTTCTATGGAGGCGAAACGCAATGGCGCCCGTGTGCTGTGCGACGTCAGTGCACGTTCAAGGTCCCCAGGTGGTCGAAATTATTCCGGAGCCCTCCACTACGGCACCTCTTTCTTCCTTTCTTCTTTCAATCCCTCCTTTATCCCTTCCCTTACGGCGCAGTTCAGGTGTCCGCCGAGATGCGAGACAGATACTGCTCCATCACCCCCCCCCCCCCCCCCCCCAAAAAAAAAAGAAAGAAGGAAACCAATATGTGCGTCCGCATAATGCTTCGTGCCGCAGGAACGGACTATGGCCTACTGTGATTGAATGTGTGCGTAGATGGTGTCTTCCGGAGTGGACAACGTTATACTGTGAGTGAATGTGTGTATGGATTGTAGCACTACAATGGCCTATGTTCTACTGTGACTGAATATGTGCATAGATGGTGACTTCTGGAGTGGACTGTGATGTAGACTGTGTGGATTGATTGTGTGCATAGATGGTGACTGTGGAAGAGAATGTGTGCTATTACAAGAGACTGTGCGCATAGCGGGGTAGATGCGACAGGCTTTAGGACATTGTTAATATAGAAGGGACGCTACGGTGGAGCAACTGCCGGCAGATAAAGCAAGGCTAACCCCACCTGTAGCATTTAACACCTCAACTCAACCCAACTCAACTCACTCCATCATTTATAAATTGTTGAAGCTTTTTAAGATAAAGAAAACTTGATACAGTTTGCTATTCACATAGGAGCGCAACATTGTCTGTTATCGACTGGTACGCGGCGAAAATGTCGGCATATTACGCTCACAATTATATGCTATGAGGTTTGGTAAAAATCTATTCTGTATGATCCCTTGGCTTGTTGCCTCAATAAACCCTTAACCGCAAGAATGGCATCATCGCAAGTTTAAGACGCGTAGCAGCGTTTGTTCTGTGCAAACGTTTGGATGATTTCGCCTTCTGGCTTCGTTATGTGGCCCCCTGAGCAGAAAAGTTCTATTATAAGCCGGCTGCAAAGGAGCTGAATTGAGACGTAAGAAGGCCAGTCGCTTAACAGGGCGTGTGTTATTGTTGCGACAATTTTCACGCTGGTTGCAGGCACAATTCCGTTTGAAAATTTTAAGCAGTGATGTTTTTACTGAAGTGCTTTTCGTGGACGAGCATCCAGCGTGACTTTCTCAGGCCTACTTGCTCTTAACGTCCCATATGGCGATAGTTCATCCAGCAAAGATTCGTAACCTCCAAGTCACGGTTCCACTGATACAGTGCCGTTGTCTATGCTCTTCGAAGGCCAGAATTCCTTACGTTTCGCACTATCACCATCTAATACGTGCTAAGGCGCATGCGACTGACCAGGACGCTACTTACGCCAAGAGCAACGCGAGCATGCGCTCCAGTCATTTGAGTGCGCTGGCGGAAAGGGTGAGCTGTAGAACGAAAAAAAAATAAGCACCCTCGCTTTTAATCCAGGTGTCGTTTTCAACTAAGATGCATTTAAAATCCATTTCAATGTATTCATTATTTTATTCTAATTAGAATGTAAAACTTCAATAAAAAGCGGGAAGTTGAGTGTTAGCGAAAAGCAGTTGCAAACTTTGATGGTCAAAGCGATGTATCAATTTCTTCTTCAAATTTCTATTGTGCTTTTGATATAAACTTTTTCTGTGTTTTTGCTATCATGCACGAATGGCTTTTTCACATTCAGATGCTTCATGCGGGCAATTATTGAAGGCAGTTTCACAATTGTCTTAATCGTTTTCTCCTTTGTGCCTTATCTCTTGCTGCAATCTGCGCTAAACTCTGCTATGGAGCATAAATTCTGGAAGCACAAGAAACATACACTCGCCGAAGAAAAAATATTTAACACATGACGTTTCGAGACACGTACGGGTCCCTTGTTCACCCGCACTCCCGATGGGCTCGCCACTACCGTATACCGAAAGCCCACACATACCGGCAAGTACCTCGATTTTAAATCTGCCCATCCCATAGGCCACAAACGCTCCGTCGTGTCCGCTCTGTTACAGCGAGCTGGTCGTCTATGTTCTAGTCCTGGCCTTCTCTCTTCCGAGCAGCAGAAAGTTCGCGTCGACCTTGAAAATAATGGCTACCTCCGTCAGATGCTAAACAATCAAGAACGCCGCTGTAAGGAACCTGCTCAGCCCCAGTTTGTTGGGCAACAGAAACGCGCAACTGTCCCGTATTCCCGGGGTACAAGTGAGGCTCTGGCGCGAATATTTGCGAAATACGGCGTTAGAATTGCGCACGTACCGTCCAGCAAGCTGAAACAGCAGCTGTGTCACGTGAAGGACCGCCTAGAGCGCACATGTTACCCCGGCGTTGTATACAAGATCCCCTGCAAGGATTGCGATGCATCATACATTGGCGAGTCAGGCGATTTTAAAAGAATAAGGGAACACAAGAATGACGTAAAGAAAGGTCGCACTTCCTCCAACGCACTTGCACAGCATGCCCAAATGATGCAGCACTCCATTGACTGGGAGAACGCCACAATCTTGGACACAAAGAAACCTTTATCTTCACGATTACTTCTCGAATCATTTTACATACAGACGACCAACAATGCTATCAACAGGACGAGAGGGAATCTCCCCGATATTTACACCCACTCACTGTGCAGTCGAGTCCGCTTATAAGTAGCGGCCCATTCCGCCCATCCTCATTGTGAACAAGGGACCCGTACGGGTCTCGAAACGTCATGTGTTAAATATTTTTTCTTAGGCGAGTGTATGTTTCCTGTGCTTCCAATATGCTTCCCCTTCGCCAGACAGGATTGTGTCGAACCCTTTATTGAGCATAAATTCTGCATCATGTCTGAATTAATTTCTGGCAGCACTCTATTGCTCCAGCAACCGTGGTGCGCCTGCTTCAGTGTTTGTGCTTTTACTCTGTGCTCTATATTTCCCTGTCGTATTTAGTGGTTTTGAATTAATTTACCATTGCTGGGTGTCGCATAACGAAGAGAAATCCGCTACTGCCAGAATAGTAATGGTAATACACGCTGACAGATGAGATGAGCGTTCATTCCACCTCCTACGATTGGAGCGACTGCTCTTCTTATAAGGAGCGGTTATGTTTGTGTGGGTGCGCCTGCATGCGACTGGAGGTGCACGGTACTACTAACGGCTTCAGCTCCCGTAACTCTGCACGCGGGAGACGAGAAGCCGAAGAAATATACTGCCGTCATTAGGTGGCGCCTCGTTGGAGCTTGCTGACAAAAAAAAGCGAAATTAGTCGCGGGCGAGTAAAATCGCACGTGCATTTGCAAAGAACATGCCGATGCTTGTTCGGGGCTCCTGCGCGTTTTTTTCTGCATCGGTCTTCGTTGAGGACTGCGAAGAGTTTATGAATCAAACGAAAAGGCTAAGGCAGGCGACGAGAATGCGCAGAATGGCCGGGGGAGCAGCATTGGTAGAGGAGGAGGCAAAAGATGGGAATAGCTGAGGAAGATGCACGGGGAAGAAGAGCAAAATAGGAAAAAAATGGAAGTCACATGGAGACTTAGAGGAAACAGGAAAGAGGTATAGCTAGGAAAATAGGAAGAGATGAAAACGACGAGCTATTTTTCTCTTATGTTTGCAGCACTCTGGGGATTCTCCGACATCGAGGTGTTGGGCGGGGCTGTGCCGAAAGTTGGGAAAGATAGGGACAAAGAAAAAAACACTGTACGTATTTGTGCGCTCATGTTTCGCTGTGGCCGCAGGCAGTCTCGCTTTCATTCAACGATGCAGTAAAATGGCAGGTTTTTCGGCTTGACTTGCAGGCAACCCCCGTAATGCCGTAAAAAGTTCAGCGTGGTAAGTTAGCAATTAACAAGAAAATAGGGCATATCGGCTCTCGTACTTAAGATAAATGGATTTATTTTATTACGGTCTACGATCTTTGTAAATCAAATATTCTGTCAGAATCGTGTTCCAAAATATCTCTTCGTTTCAACTGTCGCCTACGCAGTTAATAATATAGCACAGTTTTAAGAATTACGCAAAGTTAGCGTCATCTGGTCATCGGAAAACGCCGTGATTCACTGCTGCTTTCTTTTATGAACTTACTATTCGCTTGGTCTTTACACATGTATTAAATTTTCGAAAAAAAAATGTTTTCATACCGGATAATAGAAACAGATCGCAGTGCGGGTCATATTATGTCGATCATCGTTACAAAGTCGACGTCATGCGAAAACGTTGCGTCCACGGTAACCTTCATGCTCAAGCATCACACAAATAGGTGAGCCAGTTTCACCGCGTGTAGTTGTAATTTCGCATTACAAGGCTGAGAGCAAGTGCACAGTGGAAACGGGCCTGACTAATCTGCAGAGACAGCAACGTTCTTTGTGGAAGTGATTAGCTGTGCCATTGCGCCATTTCAAAAATAGAGCCCAGAGAGACTGCTTTATCCAAGTTACATCTCCTAACTTCTGTTTAGCGGGTAAAATTGTACGATGGCGCACCAAGAGCACTCGGAACGGATGCTACTCCGCTGCAAAGTGTCCCCGCTGCATTCTTCAAGCGAAGAGCTCATTTGCAAACATTTTCATAAAAAATAGCAGTTTACCGCGTAAAAAGTTGCACGCCTCTACCTGCCTGTTTTATTAGGACTCATCATTATCATTATATCATCGCCATCAGCCTGTCTACACCCACTGCAGGGCAAAGGCCTCTCCGATGTCTCTCCAATTAACCCTGTTCTTTGCAAGCTGCGTCCACGCTATGCCTATACGTTATTAGGAGTACAACGATATAAAAGCGTGGGAATTGTATAACACTTTCGTTCTGCCAATGTCTCGTTTCTGTTAAAATTAACTTAAAATAAAGAGAAGCATTGCAATCTGCAATGATGACTCTCGGTTTACACACAGACGACACGTAGACGTTAAAGACTTTCGGAAGAGCTTTGCTTTTTCGAATCAATTAACAGGTAGGCCGATGAATACATATATGTATGCAAATAATGCTAAAACAGCTGTGGGCAGGCCAAAGAGGGCATTGTCACCGAATAATTAATTCTGTGCAAACCGATTCTAGGAAGGTTTTACGTCGTCCAAATATAGCTAAAGCAGGCGTCGCCTCTTTAACCGCAGCCCTGTGAATGCAAGTATTAAACGGCTTTTGGCTCCATAAGAAATAACCACTGGGTCAACTTTAATCGAAACCACCATTTTTTATTCTTTTTCGTGTACGCTCGAGTGGGTGTCGTGGGCGACTAGCACGTTCCATTCTAAATTACCGCAGCTTTGGGAAAACGTGTCCGGGGCGTTAATTAAGGATTCCTGGAGCATCCCTCGCTAACTCCGGCGGCGGTGTGGTGCTAGTCTCTAGATGACCGAACAGAACCGGGGCCTGCACTCACTTCCCGTTCAACCGCGAAAGTGTCCCGGGCCCCGCCACAGCCAGTGGGTGAGGGGGGGGTGGGGACGTGGAGCACCGAGAAGCGGCCGGAAGAGAAGAGAAAGGGGCAAGCACCCGACAGGAGCCCTTCTATAATACACAGCGTTGCCACTTGACTACGTCGACATAGCGGCGTCGAGTACCCCTTCATTAAATTAAAGACCCGGTCAAGAGGTGCTCTTGGTTGAAATTGATGAAAGGTGAGAGAATTTTATGCGTGAGCTGGTAGGGGGGGAGGGGGAGAGGCGAATGTGACTAACGGCGCATACAGAGACAGACACGCGAGCTGTTCTGGAAAAGTGGGCAAGCGTTACCACTTTGATAAATTCTTTTTTTCATATCTATATTAAGTGCCACGTGACAGGCAGGAGAATGAGAAGGCAGAGAGGAGAGTGGGAGATCTTAAATACAACACTGGATACTGTACGTGAGCAAGTGCATTCGTTGAAGGAAACAAAGTCATGGAATGAACTTTTGTCACGTGTTAACAGGCGCGAGAATTTATCCTCTAATATTTTCCTAAAACGCATTACCGCATGCGTAGTTATTGACGCCTTCTTTTGAGACACGCCTTGCTTTCTATATGTAAGTTGAGTTTAATTCAGACTTCAGCTTATAATTTCGAGAAACGTAGCAGTTTATGAGAACTACCTTTAGCTTCGCATGCGACCAGGAGTTGCGGAAATAAGCAGTTTATTTCAGTGTAGTTTAAAAGATCTTGAGTTACGTGCGGAGGCGTGAAAGGTAAAAAAGAACTGAAGGTAGGTCAGTTATTGGCACCGCACTTCCCGTTTACCTCCGCAAGAAAGAATAAAAATGTGGCAAAAAAGGGCACATCAAGTTCTTTTCTTCCGATGCGCAGTCATTCCTGTTGCACCGCTAAACACATCGCAAAACGTTCAGTTCTAATGCCTTTTTGATACGCATCAAGGAGTTATCCACCAGAGCAGCTGCCACTTCACGGCTTCGGTAGCCGAAAGCGCAGCCTGCCTTGGGTCCGAAGATGAAGGGATCAGTTAAAAGAAGCTCTGCAGGTAACAAGATTCGAATATTTACCTATAAGCGAGTCGCAGCAAATATGAGCGGTACATGGCTTACGGGCCTAAATGCGGAGGAAATCGCAGGTAATGGAGAACTGCGGACGTGCTATGTCAGGGTACAGTTGTACTTAAAGCGGTTGAAGACAAACAACTTTGAATGCCCACAACGTGCCCGCTTAAGTGCTCAGAAATGAGCGGAGTACGCCAGCTAAATAGTGCAAGATAAATGTTTGGTGCCCTTTAATCCGGAATCCATGTCCTATGCAAAAGGGCGAGGACGGGAGGTGTACTGGAACGGACACGAAACCACGGGCGCAGACTTAAACTGCTCCATCTTGCCTTGGCTGCGTACCAGGGTAGAAGAAATGTGTTTCATTAGGTTGTTCTTTGGGGCTAGTTGCACAACCCGAGCACAATGCAGCAGTTTCATTTCTGCGCCCGTGATGTCGTGTCCGTTGCTTTACCTCCTGTTCGCACCCGTTTGCACGATTGTAACTGTACACCAACCAGCCAGCAAGAACGTCGTGACAAAGCATATTACTTCTACTTTGGGCTCTATTTTGTTTGTAGGCAAACAAAGCAACATGCGGAAGTTTCGTGTTTGCGTGTTTGTTGCTTGATCACCTCCTGTCTTCGTCCTTTTGTGCAGTTCTTAATCTTCCTCGAAAATACACTAGCTTGACCGCATGAACTACCTATTAAATCCATGATCTGTATGCTTTTGACACGATTTGTGATTTCGTTAGAAAACTGTTTCACACAAAGGAAGCTGTCTAAAACCTAACTCATGACTGGGCGACGTGATTCGCGAGGTCCTGACTAACGCGATAATCTTGTTGACAAGGTACAGCCAATCACAAACTGGCCATATTTGCCGAGAGGTTTGTCAAAATTTCTTCCCGGTTAAATGAAGCCATCCAAAGCGTCTAAAACCACTGCACCAATATAATAATATTGCGCATAGATGGCGCCAGGAACAACTGTTTCCCTCTCTCCCAGTGTGCCTTTTAGGGCTGTGTGGCTTCTTGGCTTCGATTAAACAAACGGCCAAATGGTGCCTTTTTGGTGCCCGGGTGAACGCTGTTGCTGATTGCACGCCAAGTATTCTGCGCAATCCTGGAGACGAGCAAAAACCTGAAGGCACCCTGAATGTGAAGCCCAGTGAAGACAAAAATTTGCGGAGGTTTAACTCTGGTTAAACCTGTAGTGACGCGATAGCTACAGCGGGCCGAGTGGAACTTGGTCGGGTGACCAACCACGTGACAAACCACGTGATTAGCAACGGCGCCGCGCAGCCGGCAGCTGCTCCGCAACATGTGACGAACCACGTGACAGCGTGGCGGCGCTGCCACGCTGAAGGCTCGAAACGCTACCGTAAAGCAGCCATCGCTACACGAACGGGAGTGAGGGGGTTCTCAAGTGGAGAAGGTGCTTCAGGACCAAGCCCACCTGCTCAGCAGACCGAGCATGTATAGTGTTTGTAAGGGGAGGTGGGGGTTGGGAAAACAAATCTACCCCTGTGACTGCTGCTGCGCTCTTATCCCGTAGTTTGGAAGTCTGCGGGATACGCGGTTGTGAGATAATAGGGTGTAACAAATTCATCGCCGGCAGTTGCGAGTGTTTCCACGGTGCGCCCACGACTAGGCTGAGCTGAAATGGATAGGCAATGGGCGCATGTAGTGTGCATGCGCAAGTAATGAAAAGAAATTGGGCCCTTGCAAAGAACTGTCTGAAGGATAATATAAAATATTTGTGTTCTCTTAAAAGCTAATGCTGTCGAGAGTTCGAGGGGCACTTGCAAAGCTTGCCTGGGGTGAGAATCTTTTATGGATGAATTTTTTAAAAGATTTCTCTGAATAAAAAGAAAGCAGAAGGGGGAGGAGGATGAGTAGTAAAACTACTTTAAAAAGAAGGGAAGTTGTGCGAGCTTATCGGCGGGGTCCTCATTCAAGGGCTCCTCCGGCTTGGGCAGTCCTGCAGACCTGTTGTATGAGGGCCCATTGGTCCTCCAGGTTATCGCTGGTCAGCAGCACCTCTCAACGCTAAAAGACGTGTTTTTCGTCTGGAGAATGTTTGGTTTGGCCTCATGTGTGCACGAAACGTGGAAGAGTGTAGGGCGGGCCTGGCACGGACATGTGTCGGTGTATAATGATGGATTTTTGAGAAGGAGTCTATGGAGGTTGGAAATGTGTTCGTCTGTCTCTGCCACCAAATGACGGCATCTGGGGTGTCTAGTATCCTATGAGGTGGGGTAAAGTGCCTCTTTTGATGACAGTGGAGGTCGAGGCGTTCGTTCTACTTTGAAGGTAGAGGGGTAAATGCAGACATGGTGTGCGGTCGCTCTCTGTTGATGATGCCTCGAGCTAAAGCATGTGGCCTCTAGTTTCTCTCCAGTCCCTCGTGGCCTGGGGTCCAGGTGATTTCGTTGTGCTTGGTGACGAGTGTAGTGTTGATGAGCCTGCTGACGTGCTTCACAACTCGGCCTCTCGAGAGGCTTCGACATGCTTATTGTGAGCCTGTTATCTCATGAGCGCTTTGGAATTGAGACTCTTAATGACTAAAGACAATGACCATGGTGGTGGTCTCCGCGGCCGATGGCGTTTCGGGTCTTACAGAAGCAGTGAATAGAGTGGAGAAGCGGTGGGCTACTGCCGCCACAGCGTACTTGTCATGGTGCGGGTAGCTGCGACGTCCGCATAAACCACGTTCGAAGAATTGGCTAGTCGTCGACGTAGGTAGGATACGGTCGGCGTCTGCCTGTGTGAACATCTTTAAGCCTGTGTTTCGGTATCGGGGCCGCGCTGACATAATTCCTGTGTTGTTTTTCTTGGGAGGATTGAGCATCCAGTGTACCGATGCCCACAACTGCGCCTACTCGACGTTGGAGAGCTCGTCCAGCTTGGCCTAGTCTGAAGCCTTGGCGTCTGACATGCACGGATGGTTTTTGTGAGCTCTGTAAAGGTGTTGAGGATTCCTAGGGCGGTCAGACGCTCCGTCGAGGTGTTTTTAGGAAGGTTGATTGACGTGTTGTAAATCCCCTTATGATGGTGTCAACTTGCCGTTCCTCTTCCTTTGTTAACGTTTGAAAGGGTAGTCAGTATGTGATGCGGCTTAGTACCAGTGCTTGCACCAGACGAAGAGCGTCTTCTCTCATTCCTTGGCGATGCTTGGTAATGCGGCTGATCACGTGAGCTATCTGTTCTATGGTGATTTCGAGATTCTGGATGGTACAGGTGGCATCGAGGGTGTTTTGTATCCAAAGACCAAGAATGCGGATCCGGTTTGTGGTCTAATGCGCCGTTCTCTTGCGCATGTCTTTCATTTCATTAGTCTCATTGTATTTATGAAGCGTGGTTGTGCTCCTTCAGTGCATGCTTTTCCTCATCCATTATTACTTGTTTCATTGCATTTTTGTTATCCTGTGGTACTTTCGGCCAAACAAGCAGAAGTTATTGTGTTTCCCCCCTTGAATAATGCCTTCGGGCGCTGCAGGTCTCTGTAATAGGTAACTTCCCTGATGATTTAATCCTAGAACGTGAGGTTGATGGAACCTGGAGAGACGTACCTCGGGCCATGTACTCGCATGACCTCCGATTTCTCCGGGATGCAGTGCAGGCCGCTTTGAAAAATGATGTCTTCGAGAATCCGTGCTGCTGATTGTAGGATGGTTTCCTTGTACCCAGGCAATCCTTTGTGCCCCATACAGTTACATCATGGGCGTATGTGGCAAATCATACATGTGAAAGCGCTTGCAGTGCACACGACAACCTGACCGTAGCAATGTTGAAAAGCAGGGGAGAAATTATAGCTCCTTGAGCTGTGCCTTTGCGTTCTATCTTTGGCGTCGGAGCTGGTTGGACGGATGTTTTCCGTGGGCGTGAGGCCCGTGAGGAACGCTCGTACATTAATAAGCAAATACCTTTTTGCCGCCGTTAAGGTCATTTAGGTCTTGAATAATCGCCTCGTGGGATATGCTGTCCAACGCGCCCTTCAACTCTAAGGCCAAGATGAGATGTTTTTTGGTACATCTCTAATGGAAGCAGACTAGCTTCATGCCCGCTAAACACTTGTTCTTTGGCTTCCTCTGAGCAGACACTGAGTGTTCGAAGCAGAGAGAAAGATCTTCAGGAAAAAATAGAGCAGAAATCCGGAGAAAGCAGAAAAAAATTTGCGGAGTGTACGCTTCCGAATAGTGCGTAGCTGTACAGGTTCCAGCAGTCAACCAAGGGCAGGGCGCTCCTTAAATGATTAGGCTATAAAAAACATAAAATAAACTAAGGATAGGATGGCTAACATACCGGACTTTTTCCGCCAGACACTGAAAGCTAGCCCTATACCGAGGAATATGGACCCGAATCTGCACGTGGCCAGAAGACAAGCGCGAGCAGAATAAGTAGAAAAACACCTGGCCACTAAAAACAATGTGATGTACACGAATGCAGCCCTGTACCCGTGGGACCACAACACCAAAGAACATAGAGTTGCGGCAGTGACCGTTGATCACATGGGAGAGCTGATAAGCAACACAACCATAAGGAGCTGCACGGTAACAGAGGGGGAGGAAGCAGCTGTAGCTTTAGCAGCGGCGGAGGGTTACCGTAGAAACAAATCCTTGATAACAGTCACGGACTCCAAAGAAGCATGCAGACTCTACACGGCAGGTAGAATCAACAAAGGGGCGCTGCGAATCCTCCTCGAGCCAGGGTTTCCGAACGACAAAGATACAGCATACGATTTTTTGGGTGCCAGGTCACACCGGAATAGAGGGTAACCAGAGGGCCGGCAGTCTAGCTCGCGAGCTCACATACCGAGCGGGACAGTCAATGGACTCGGATACCACTATGACGGTGGAACCAACGTACGCTGAAATACTAAACCATCACAGAGGCAAAAGGATAACGTATCCACCACCCCACCCATCTTTGACACAACATGAAGCAGTCGGCTGGCGAAGGCTGCAGACAGGAACATTCTCAAATCTACACATCCTACATAAAACGTTTCCCAGTCAATACAGGGACACATGCCCATGGTGTGGGGCCATCCCAGCACTATATCACATCACGTGGTGGTGCAGAAATAACTTCTCTTTCCACAAAGAAGAAAAACCCAGTGCGGAACCGTGGGAGGGCCTGCTCACCAGCTGCGTGCTCACAGTCCAAAAAGGATTGGTGCAGCACGCTCTCGAAGTGGCCAGGCTCAGCGGTGCTCTGGAATAGGATCGCCGACCACTCAAGACGACGGAGACTTCAGTAAAATATGAAGACCTCTGTTAGTCATTGAAAGCTGTAAATATAGCAATAAAGTTTTTTCCATCTATCCATCCATCCGAATACTGCAGACGACAGTTTATGGATGAGACAAATGTATAGTAAGCTCAGTATTTTTGATAAACTCATATCGATCGTACTGCCTTGCGAGAGCCCACCGAAAGACAAAATCTGTGAAGGGCATGTAGAGCAAATCACCTTCGGTCGAAGGGAGTGAGCCCCAAAAGATATCTAACGATATGCTTGGTTTATAGAACCATCTAAACGTAAGAAATATCTACTAAAGCCTTAGTGCAAGCGTAAGAAAAGACAGAGAAGTTCACACCGCACACATCACTTCTGCATGTCACTTCTTCAATGACAGCACTTTTGCTGTGTACTCTGTCCGTGTGCCTGCGCTAAAACTTTAGTAGTACATGTGTGGCCCTTGCTAGTGCTCTACTCATCAGTTATGTAGGGTACATTGACACGGTGGCCTCGTAATGACTTAACTTGCATTTTGAGGTGCAGCAAGGAAATCTTTTGGCAAAATGCAGACACTAATACTATCTAGAAATATCTTCTTGAAATTTAATTTGAACGCTAGCCTACGAATAAATTTACTTGATACTTCCCCTGCACATTTTCTCCGGAGCGCATTTAACCAATGAGCAGACACGCAAAAAAGCATTTCCACAATGCCGCTCAATCGTAACCCAGTAAGGAATGCAACCTTGCAAAAGCCATATGTACCCAGTATCTATTGAGTATTAGACGGACGTTCGAAGGAAGCTGCAAGTACGCATGCATCTAAAAAAGAGGAAACTACAGATACCAGCTATTGTTCTGAAAACAGCGTCATAGTGCGAATGTGAGAAAAAGTGAGCACTTTCCCCGCGTGTTATTCGTGCGCACGTGTACTTTCTATGTGATAGCGTTCCTCGGAGGAAGCAGCCGGACTCCGTAATAGAAAGAATATAAAACACCGTACTTTCTGCACACATTTTAGACATATTTGTGGCCTGAGTGAACGAAAAGAAAAGTCAGCATCAATTTGCGAGGAGGAAACGTATGTAATAAAGCGGTATGACTTTTAATTTGAATTTTGGTTTTCAATGCAAAAACTAAGGAGGTGCAGGCAAAAGGCATTAAAAAACACCTGACTAAGGAGCTCCCTCCTATGAAATACAAAAAATTTCAACCGTCGACAGCAGGAGCTTGTAACAAAACAAAAAACCGAGGCTAGATTGGCAAACAACATTGAACACAAATAATAATCATAAAAACAAAGCATTTGCGTACATGATGTTGCAGTGTTATCTCAAAAACATACGAAAAGTGGGCAATGCTAAAAAACTAAAATGTTATGCATGACTCGTTTAAACACACAGCTCACATTCAGTCTCGAACATCATGGTGAATAGCTCGGGGTAGGTATTCAAAACTAGGGGTATTGTAGACGTCAGCTTTTGGAAGCCATAATTTGTACGCGACTTAGAAGGGTGAAATGAATTATATCGAAAGTTATAACTTCTTGGGGTTTTAAGATAGGTGTTCTCGAAAGTTTGTCTGTTCTGTTATTTTATGATATATTTTCGATTCCAACTAACTTATTTGTGTTTTCTAGAAACTACTTATGTGTGCTCACTGACCGTGAGATTGGACATGTCACGCATAGCTATTTTTTGTAGCGAAAATAATTTTGCTATAATAGTGTTGTGTCCCACACAAGCAAAAATAGTGCAGACAGGAGCTACTGAACTATAGAGCAGTATAACTGTGGTTTACGTCGTGTTGGTAAAAATGTTCGAAGCCTGTTAATTATACCCACTGACCGACAAACTTTACTACTCACGTAATCAGAATGGTCGTTCCACATTAGATGTTGCTCGAAAATTACATCAAAAAATTTTAACCTGTTTTCATGAACTAGAGTTGACTTGAAATTTTAGCGTAATGTCACCGATTGTCTTGCTTTTAGCCATAAATATGACATGCTCATTCTTTGTGATGTTTCATTCCAGGAGTTTAGATTTTAGCCAGGTAGAAAGTTCTGCCAGCCAGAAGCTGACCTCGCTCTGTTGAACAACGATGTCACTTCCAGGAAAAAACAGTGGTCTTGTCTGCGTAAATAATAATATTCATAGTTAGTGGTATGTTTACTATCTTATTTATGTATAAAAGAAATGGTACGGGTCCCATGGTCGAACCTTGTGGTGCGCTAATAAATTTTTTTCCTGCCTGTGATGACTCCCACTGGCTTGTGGTATTAGAGGCAATCAATTAAATAACTGGAGAGTAGCTCCAGAGCAAGATCCCTAATCCCATAGCATGGGCAGCTTATGAAGCAGTATGCCATGTTTGACTGAATTGGAAGATTTCTTAAACGCATCCCAGAAAAGAAATGCATCTACACTCTAAATGTAATTTAGAACCTGCAAACGTAACCAACTGTGACAAATAACAGAAACAACGTCGGCGAGAAAGCGATCGCATTCATTTTATATTGTGCTGAACGCCTGGCACAAGCTTTTCATGCATTTATTCTTGAACCAAAACCATTACCAGGTTTCATAAGTAAAATATTGGGACTTCGTAGTAACGGCTAACTTTACAAGGAACACAGTACAAAAAGCGAAATAAATTAAAAAAAAAAACATCGTAAAACCATCGCACATGAGAAAAAATTTCTGCAGAAAAGCCATTAGGGCAAAAGCTGTTGTCACCAACAAACGTGCGAGATCTCTTCAAAAACTGGCGTTTTCTTTTCACCTGATCAATATCCTCTGGAGTCGGAATTAAACTGAGGAAATATTTTTCGAGCCATCTAAGAAACTTCAACAAAATAAGTAGACAGCAATGTGGACGAAGGTAGAAGTTTGGCTGGTAGATGGTTAATTTTTCCATTGACTTTTGGCGACGGTGCCGACGAGCGCATCTGGGGCTGCCTAGCGAGAGAGACGAGAGATCGTTGTCGCGTTTTACGTATCCGTAACGAGATGGCGTCCCACGTCTGAAGTGTACCAGAAGTTTCCATGTGTATTTTTTTGTTTTTAGTTTCAATATGGGGAGCACGTATTGAACGTGTGCGCCTGCGCAGATCGACTGGCATACCGGAGGAGACACGACGACCACGATGAACCTGTGGACAATGGAAGGGAAGGAAAGAATGTCAAAAAAGCTCACTGGGAAGACGCGGCTGTTTGGCCCGGGAGATTCGCAGCATTCGACGAACTAGCCTCTCATTGTAGCAGCTAGGCACTGCTGGGCGAGCGCGCATGCAATATCTACCCTGTATGCCATGATCCGAATATCGTTTAAGACAGCACTACACCTACCCCTAAATACCTCAACCGAAAAACCCTTCCAGCTAGGCCTATACATCACGATAGGTGAGCTTACTGAGGCCCACCGACAGACACAATACATGCGTCTCGCAAGCATCACCACCGGCAGACACATCCTACACACGTACCCTCGGTATCAGGGCAGCAGCCACGGATCTCACACAGTTCCAGGTCCCACATCACATTCACCGCGAACTACTTATTAAACTTCTCCCCAAAAACATGCACCCCACCTACTACGAACCCCGCCGCAGGGCTCGTGCACGGGCGCTCCACAAACACTATGACATGGAACCGGATGCCGTGTGGGTGGATGCCGCATGCACAAGCGAGGATTCGGATCCGTGCCACAGTGTTTGTGGAGCGCCCGTGCGCGAGCTCTGCGGCGGGGTTTGTGGTAGGTGGGGTGCATGTTTTTGAGGAGAAGTTTAATAAGTAGTTCGCAATGAATGTGGTGAAGGACCTGGAGCTGTGTGGGATCCGTGGCTGGTATCCTGATACTGAGGCTCAGGATGTGGACTAAGGATGTGAAGCGGCTTATGATGTGAAGGACGCCGTAGTAAAGGGCTCCGGAAATTTCGACCATGTGGTGTTCTTTAACGCACACTGACCTCGCACAGTGCACGAGCCTCTAGAATTTCGCCTCCATCGAAATTTGACCACCGCTTCCGGGATCGAACCCGCATCTTTCGGGTCAGCAGCCGAGAGCTATAACCACAGAGCCACTGCGGTGCAAATGAATAGCCTGATCCAGTCGTTTAGGCAAAACAAGCAAGAATCTTTGGGAGTTTCTATACTGGAGTAAAACAATTTGAGTTTGGCAGTTCTAAATGTGACCAAACCGAAGCAATTTTTAAAGCACATCACAAGTGATGAGCTCAATACATGGAAGTTACCACGTGCCAGTTTCTCGGGGGCGATTGGCAGCTTTATCAAATATCCTATCTGGAAAACTGAAGGCAGCGCCAAAACATAACGAAGCTAAACATAAGCTTTAACCGGGTTTGGTCAAAGTCAGTATGACGATAGTTGTTTGTATTACATCAAAGTAGAGCTTACAAAATGTATTTAAAAACACGTAGTGAGTTTATTTACACCATTTCAAACCCTCTCGCCGAGGAATAAAAAAAATCGAACATTTCATAGTTTTGTATCAACTGACACCAATAGGACTTTCTTCGTTGTAAGAGGTGTCGTAGTTTAACTGAAGACTGCTGACAACACTTTCGGTCAACGCGAAGGTGCTGTAAGTAGACAAGGGTCATAAGGCAGATTTTGCGCTCTTGAAGTGACTTGTCCTGGATGGACATGGAGGACCCTGCTTCAGGTGACCCCAGAACACATCACCTTGGGGTTGAAGAGTGACTGCGCTCATTAGTGGTAGCGTGCAGTATGCTATTGATATTACCTATTCCTTCACTGCGGCAAAATATTTTAGTAGTAGAGCCCTTTCAACGTGTAATGTGTGGGCTACAAAAACACACAGTGACGGGTACCGAAAGCAACGACGGTAGCGCGCACTGGTGTTTGCTGTTGCCGCACAGTGGTCTCGAAAACAAGTCGGACAGAGCCTAACTGTCACTTCCTAACTTTACCGTAGCGCAGCTATAAATTTCAGACAAGTTCGCCTCATGGGCTTGTCGGACCGGATATAGCGCTTAGATTCTCTGACATTTTCTTTTTACGGTCACCCTACTACAGCTTTCCACCCGCCGGAACGGCTCGAGAGGATAGGTGTAGAAGCGCTTTCTGGATCAGTCGGCTTTTCCTCAGGAACAGCAGCATAGACTTCAAACTAATGATCAAACTAATGATCCTGATGTGGTGCTTGAATGCATGGCCGGGGTGGTATATCCAGTGATACATGGTGTCGAAATTCACAGAACTACTGAGCGAAAGCTCAGTATCTCGGACGATCCGTCGGAGATTCGATTTGGCATACGTGAAGGAAAGTACATAATCCTGCCCAACAGATGATGCCACAGAAGGTGGTTATCGTCTGAGGTATATTCACGCGAAAGAGCTAAAGGTTGTGTTAAGCGTTATCCCGGCTTCGGCGGCTCTGCCGGGTTGAGAAGATCAGGCGGCCCACTTCTTACCTACGACATGTGATTTTGTGATATCATCACAACGTGCACACCATGACAGGGTGCTAGATTGTGGGTAAAGTGCTCACTGAGGCAGGTGGCACTTAAATTGTTGATTAGACGCTGCAGGTTATTCGGGAAGAGCAAGGTGGGTCTCACAAGCCCAATCGGCGGCTATGTTTGAAACAGCTACCTGCTGGGGCCCCGGCGATCGCTTAACCGCTGCACACCGCGTAGAGTCCTCATCCATCTTTTGGCGAAATCTGTGAATGTGAGGAGAAACACCAAATACGCATACATCGGCACGTAGGCAGAACCTAGGTGGCGATGAAGGAGTATTTGCGCGCCAGGGATCTCTAGTTATGTCTTGTACTCTTAAGGGCAGGTTAAGCGTTAAGGAATGGTGAAAGAATGAACAGTGTCTGCGCAGTGCAACGCAAGGAGGACCCAAGGCCGCTAAATGAACCCATTAACACAATCGCGTCTTAGACTTAAGTAGGAGCCTAGGTGCCCACTGAAGTTTTATTTGCAGGTGTATTTAAGACAGGACAAATGAAAGTGTCGCCGCGTGTTATAAGTGCTTCTCCCTCTTTCAATAAACGTCAGTTGACAGGCACAGAGCCCGTCGTCTTATATTGTCAAGATTTTTCTCAATTTTTCTTTCACGTAAAACTATGAGTCAACTAGCTGTGACATTCCTTGTGTGCTACGAGGATCCACGTTCGACGGCGCGGCGTAGACGGAGACCCAGATGACAGGCATCATCAATTACCCCAGCCATGCTCTTTGAGTGACGACCAGAACAACCGGACCCGCCGCCGCCCCGGGGAAACAGGCTTTATCCTCCCCAATTTCCGGGCATATTCCAGGACAAGGGAGCTGTCAGCGGGCCAGAGCGCGCCGTACCACAGCCGACGCTATGCGCTACCGCGAAGACAACATTCTTTCCCTCCTTCCCCTTTCGACGTGGGCTATCGCCGGGAAGGCACCCACAGCTTCCCGCCGTGCCTCGTGAACAAAAGCGCATTCCCAGAAGGGCCGTGACGGACACCTGTCATGGCGGACAGGCAGTACTCGCCAAGAATGTGGAAAGACAGGCGCTAGTGAATTAGCTCCGAAGAGAGAGCCTGTGTATACTCTCACTTGAGAGAGAGTGGTGGCGTTTTTGTTGTTTATTTAGTTTGTATTGTTAACAAGAATCTGGGTTCGAGGCTAAGCCCAACCCAAGGGGTTGTTCCCATCTCGCATGTTATTTTTCATTGGAGAATTGATGCTTTGGGCGGGCCACTGAAAATGACCGCCCTTAGTCCTTTGTTAATCAAGTGCTTAAAAGCGCATGTAAACGGGTGCAGTCCAGTCTGAGCTGGGGCTCCATGCTTAGCATGTAATGTGATGCTACTTAGGCACTAACCTGCCCGGTCGATGAGTAAAGTAGTGCAAAGTTTGTTCTTTTGTAAATTCAGTTCTGCTTTTTTCCAGTTTAACTCTCTGTATATGTATGTTGTAAAATTATGCTCTGCTGTCATCATCTACAAGCTCGCCTCCTGTTCATCTTCCAAGCCGAACGACACTAGAGGAAGGGTTTGTGAACCATCCTCGAAGAAACGGACGACTATTGAAATTCTACTGCATGCACGCTCAGGACGACATCGTTCGCCAAGAGGGCCTTCAGCGCCGAAGCCCGACGGCGTGCAGCTTCTGCCAGCAACCGCTCGAGCCCAACTCCGGAGCCACTCCATCGCCCCCATGAAGTCGTCGGCACGTAAGCTCGGACGCCCCAGCCTCTGATGTATAATCTTAATCATGTGTAATTATTGAATATACCTGTTTGTTTAAACTGAGCCATACGGTGTCTCTTTGCCTCTCCGTCCCGTGTGGACCTGCGCATTATGGGGGTCATCACACTGGTGTCAGAAGTGGGGTCTCAAAAGCAGATGTCCTCTGAATGCTGTGACATTCATGACTTCAAAATTGTAATCAAAAGGGAATCACGGGACTGATTGTGGGACTTTTACCCCCATTTGAGAGGCTTGAGGCACTGGAGGGCTTAAAAAAAATGACTGTATCTGAGGGAGCTCCCACTCCACAGCCGTCGCTCGGAGCAAGCATGCTGGCATTAGGAAGCGTCATTCCGACGTTTACGGGAGATAAGACAGGGGTTCCAATCTGCGATTTCTTTTCCATGCTAGAAGAGATTGGAAAAATGGGGGGATGGTCCGATGCTCAAATGCTGGGAATGGCGAGGTGTAAGATGGCAGGAGCTGCTCATGATTTTGCCTGGCGAGACGAAAAAGTAAAATCCACAAAATCATTTGCGGAATTTAAGAAGCTCGCGTTTGAGCATTTCGACACTGAACCACGTCACGTGCGGGTACAGAGGTTCCGTGACGCCGGACAGATGGTAGGGGAGGACGTGCGAACATTTGCGTCGCGGCTTCAGCGCCTAGCACGCGATACGTTAAGCAGGGAGGAGGAAGGAGACCAGCTAAGGAAGAAATACGCGGAGGATATACTTAAAGAGGAAATGACCGCTTTGTTCGTGGCTGGTCTGCAAGACCCCGTGCGCCGGTTCGTGCTCTCGCGCAAGCCGAGCAATTTCGACCAAGCCGTGGAGGCCGCATTGGATGAGGAACGAAATGAGGCGTTAACGACAGCCGCAGCGAGAGTACGCGTCATAGAGAGAGCGGTGCTCAACCCTGAGGTTGCTCTCTTGACAGAGCGGTTAGATCGCTTGGAACAGCTGCTAACTCAGCAGGTAGAACGCCAGGTTGAAGCGCGCGCTCAACAGCGCCCATTCGCTGGAAACCGGAGACCGCCACAAAGCTACAGGCGCGGTATAAGAGATTTTGAAGAAATCGTATGCTTCGCTTGCCAGGGTCGCGGACACATCGCCAGGTTCTGCCAAAACGTGCGCCGTGGGGAGCCACAAAGAGAAGCAGGCGAGACACGCCCTAAGCAAGCCGACAGCGGGGCTCCAGATACCGAGACAAAAAACTAGTTAGTCCTCCCCAGCCTGAGGAGCGTGGGGAGGGAGCAGTAGATGATGAGGTGGTGGTAGTTTGTGTGGCCGACGAGGCATGCCCTGTTGTGCGTTGCAAGTTAAATGGTTGTTGCATGGAATTGTTGATAGATACGGGGTCAAAGGTGACATTGCTTAAGGAGAGCAGTTTTAACACGCTTCGAAGGAAGGGGGACCGCGAGGTGTTGGAAGCGTCTGGTGGTATGGCAACCAAATTTGTAGGCATAACGGGGGATCCTCTTGGCATAAGTGGACTCTACCGGTTACACTTCTCTCTCGGCGGAATTGTATTGGAGCACCCCTGCTACGTATGCCCGGACACGGTGTCTCTGCCAAACGGAGTGTCAGGTATATTAGGGCAGGATTTTTTGAGAAAAGGGAAGGTAGTAGTCTCATTCTCTGAGGAAGAGGTTAATGCGGGCGGCTCAAAAGTTCCGTTTTTGAACAGGAGAGGGGCTGAGATTCGCATTACCGATATTGACACCCGTCAAACAGTGGGATCATTGGAGAAGGTATATTCGCGGGTTGCCGTCCGGCTGGTCGAGGAGGCGGTCGTCCTTCCTTGGTCGGAGCACATTTTGTACGCGTTTGTGCCTTCAGATGTAGAGAGCGGTGCCGTGGGAGTGCTTGAGCCGGTCGACTCTCTCAGCAATGGCCTGAAGGCAGCCGCGTGCCTCGTGACAGTTAATGACGCCCACAGAGTGCCCCTACGGATGGTTAACTGTAGCCAGCAGCCACTGAGCCTTCCCAAGAACAAAACATTGGCTTTCTTCACCTCTGCGATAGAGCAACGTGAGCCCACCGATACGGTACTCGCAACTGTAGAGCATGCTAGTCCTTCGGCTGCTCCAAAGGTGTCGTTCGATCTTTCTCACGTAAAATCCAGGGAGAGGGAGGCTCTGGCTGGTTTGCTGAACGACTACTCGGAGGTATTCGCCGCGTCCAACCTGGATTTGGGCTGCTGTGGTGTTATAAAGCACAGGATAGAAACCGGCACTTCATCGCCCGTTTACCAGCGTGCGTACAGGATTCCTTACTCCCAACGTGAGGAGATGGAGCGGCAGGTGCAGGACCTGATTGATCGCGGCATTGTCGAACACTCAAAGTCACCCTGGGGAGCACCAGCACTATTGGTGGAAAAGCCAGATGGCTCGTATCGATTGGTAGTGGACTACCGCAAACTAAATGCCGTAACTCGCATCGATCCATACCCCATCCCCAATATACAGGAGACGCTTTCTCAGCTGGGCTCTGCCAGGTACTTCACGGTAGTGGACATGGCGGCGGGATTCTGGCAGATAGCAATGGATCCGGCAGATGCCGAGAAAACGGCATTCAACACGCCCTCAGGGCACTATGAATGGAAAAGAATGCCGATGGGTCTGGCCAACAGCCCTGCTGTCTGGCAGAGAACCGCTGATGTTATCCTGGCAGGTCTTCTGGGGAGGCTGTGCTTCGTGTATATGGATGACATTATCATATACAGTAACAGTTTGGAGAACCATTTGCGCGATATTGAGCAGGTTTTGGTGCGACTAAGAGGAGCGGGTCTCAAGCTGAAGCCCTCTAAGTGCCAATTCCTCAAAAACGAGGTGAAATACCTCGGGCACGTTGTTTCAGCTGACGGCGTGCGACCGGACCCTGAGAAACTAAGGTGTGTCTCGGATTTTCCATCCCCGACTAGCGTCCGCCAGGTCCGGCAGTTTCTCGGCCTGATCGGTTACTACCGAAGGCACATAGAGGAGTTCGCCAAGCTCGCTAAGCCGCTCACCGCCTTAACAGCCAAAAATGTCGCCTTTCGCTGGGACGAAAACGCGGACAATGCTTTTGGGGCCCTGAAAAGGAAGCTAATGAGTGCACCGCTGTTGCGCCACCCGGATTTTAATTTGCCCTTCGTTATGGCCACAGATGCGTCAAAGTTCGCAGTGGGTGCCGTGCTATCTCAGGTTATCGAGGGCAAAGAACATCCCGTTGCTTTTGCTAGCCGACAGCTGAGCCCCACAGAGCAAAAGTACGGAGCTACGGAAAGGGAGTGCCTCGCCGTTGTCTGGGCAGTAAAGCACTTCAGATGCTACCTTTACGGCCGCAAATTCAAGCTAGTCACAGACTGCCATCCTCTGAAATGGGTGATGAGTGTCAGGGACCCTAGCTCGCGACTCGCTAGATGGAATCTACACCTGCAGGAATACTGCTTTGAAGTTGAGCACAAGTCAGGAAAGACACATCTGAATGCTGATGCACTCAGCCGCACAGCTGCCGTGGCAGCTATAGATGAGTTTGTCCCCGTAGTCGACCCCGCCGAATTACGCACAGAGCAGTGCAAAGATCCTGACCTGAAGCGAATAATCGAAAGCTTAGAGGGCGCACCGTCTCACCCCGAAAAGCTAGGTTATTTCATTGACAAAGACGGCACCCTGTGTCGGCGCACGAGGCCAACCAGGAAAGGGAGATTAGAGAAAACCGCTTGGGAGAGAGTCGTCATACCTCGGTCGTGGACAGAAAGGGTTCTTCGCGCGTTTCACGATGCGCCATGCGCCGGTCATTTTGGCGTAGCGAAGACACGCAGGCGTGTGGAGCGTTTGTACTTTTGGAGTGGCATGCGACAGGATGTTAGAGACTACTGTGCGAAGTGTCATTCCTGTCTCGAAAGAAAAACACCCAAGGGACGAAGACCAGCTCCAATTCAGCCGTTCTCTGAGGTTTCGGCTCCCTTCGAGCGGACAGGTATGGACATAATGGGCCCATTGCCCACGACCACTTCCGGAAACAAGTACATTTTAGTATTTGTCGATCACCTTTCAAAATACGCGGAAGCGGTAGCACTCCCAGATCAGAAGGCAGACACGGTTGCAAGAGCATTTGTCGAACAGATCGTGCTCCGACATGGACCCCCGAGGCAAATCTTGACAGATCGGGGAACGAACTTCGTGTCGCAGCTAATGAGGAGAGTTTGCGAGCTGCTTAAGATCGCTAAGAAGCAGACAACACCGTACCATCCGGCTTGCAACGGCGCGGTGGAGCGACTGAACCAAACCGTGGCCGGGTTCCTGTCGCATTTTGTTTCGCGCGACCAGCGGGACTGGGATTTGTGGCTCCCGTATGCAATGTTTGCCTACAATTCCGCAGCACACGAGAGCACGGGCGAATCGCCATTCTTTCTTCTCTACGGCCGAGACCCGGACCAGCCTAGTGAAGTGCCAGAGGGCCCCCGTCGTGTCCCATACACTTCACTGGACGACTATAAGGTGGAGCTAGAATCGCGCTTGCAAGTGGCGAGGGACATCGCAAAGGAGGGCTTAAAGAAAGCGGCGAAGCGCAGGAAGGAGGTGCACGATCGCAGTGCTAGAGACGCGCCGTTTAATGTGGGGGACAGCGTGTACATTGAAAACTGCCAAAGGCAGATTGGGCTAGCTCGTAAGTTCCAGGCGAAGTGGAGAGGACCGTGCGAGGTTGTCGAGAAGCTTTCTCCGGTAAACTTCAGAGTCCGAGACGTGAACCGGCGCTTGATAAGGATACACGCAAATCGCCTCAAGTCGGCACCGGTTCAGTATTCACGAAATGAGGAAAGGGAAAGCGCGGATTTTGATGGGGACAGAAGTGAAGCGGAGCGCGCAGATAGTTCGCAAGAAACGCCCTCTCCTGCATTTGTTCGGCAGGCGCCAGAGGTGACGGCCGGAATGCCACCGGATTTACTTCATGCATTGCTAGAAGAAGAAGCGCGCGAGGTTGCCGCGCAGATAACGCCAGGAGAGGCTCCTGCCACGAGCCCTCGCGAGTCCCAAAGCAGACAAAGGGTCACAGATTTACTTAGTATGACTCATGAAGGCCGATATCCGCTGCGAAATCGGAAAGCTAAGTCGGACTAATGGCGTAAACAGAGCGGAGTTTTGAACTGGTTAGAATTGTGTAATGCCACAGCTCATAACATTGCTATGTGCTTATGTGTTAAGTTATCGGAGTTGGTAGTTAAACCTTTCTGTCATTAAGTAACACCTTCACAGGAGAGCATGCGGAGCGCATGCAGAACCTGCCCTACTTCCTTTCGTTATCTATATTTTTGTCTGTGCCGTGATCGTGCTAGAAGTGGGAGCTCCTTTGTAACTGTGGTAAATTTATTTCGTCCAGTTTGGACTAGAAAGGAGAGGCTTGGGTGCTGAGTTTCATGTTTATCTGTAAAAGAAGATCAGTGCTGCCCCTGGAGACGCCAGTTATGACAGCGGAGGCATATGGTGTTGTGCAGTGGTGTTGAGTGCAGCGAAAAGTGTTTTGTCGGACGCACTGTGCGGGGCGATTCAGAAAGACAAGGGGAGCTGCGTGGACTCAAATGTTCGGAGAACATTCTTCTGGAGGGTGAGCGAGTGTGACATTCTTTGTGTGCTACGAGGATCCACGTTCGACGGCGCGGCGTAGACGGAGACCCAGATGACAGGCATCATCAATTACCCCAGCCATGCTCTTTGAGTGACGACCAGAACAACCGGACCCGCCGCCGCCCCGGGGAAACAGGCTTTATCCTCCCCAATTTCCGGGCACATTCCAGGACAACTGTCAGCGGGCCAGAGCGCGCCGTACCACAGCCGACGCTATGCGCTACCGCGAAGACAACATTCTTTCCCTCCTTCCCCTTTCGACGTGGGCTATCGCCGGGAAGGCACCCACAGCTTCCCGCCGTGCCTCGTGAACAAAAGCGCATTCCCAGAAGGGCCGTGACGGACACCTGTCATGGCGGACAGGCAGTACTCGCCAAGAATGTGGAAAGACAGGCGCTAGTGAATTAGCTCCGAAGAGAGAGCCTGTGTATACTCTCACTTGAGAGAGAGTGGTGGCGTTTTTGTTGTTTATTTAGTTTGTATTGTTAACAAGAATCTGGGTTCGAGGCTAAGCCCAACCCAAGGGGTTGTTCCCATCTCGCATGTTATTTTTCATTGGAGAATTGATGCTTTGGGCGGGCCACTGAAAATGACCGCCCTTAGTCCTTTGTTAATCAAGTGCTTAAAAGCGCATGTAAACGGATGCAGTCCAGTCTGAGCTGGGGCTCCATGCTTAGCATGTAATGTGATGCTACTTAGGCACTAACCTGCCCGGTTGATGAGTAAAGTAGTGCAAAGTTTGTTCTTTTGTAAATTCAGTTCTGCTTTTTTCCAGTTTAACTCTCTGTATATGTATGTTGTAAAATTATGCTCTGCTGTCATCATCTACAAGCTCGCCTCCTGTTCATCTTCCAAGCCGAACGACACTAGAGGAAGGGTTTGTGAGCCATCCTCGAAGAAACGGACGACTATTGAAATTCTACTGCATACACGCTCAGGACGACATCGTTCGCCAAGAGGGCCTTCAGCGCCGAAGCCCGACGGCGTGCAGCTTCTGCCAGCAACCGCTCGAGCCCAACTCCGGAGCCACTCCATCGCCCCCATGAAGTCGTCGGCACGTAAGCTCGGACGCCCCAGCCTCTGATGTATAATCTTAATCATGTGTAATTATTGAATATACCTGTTTGTTTAAACTGAGCCATACGGTGTCTCTTTGCCTCTCCGTCCCGTGTGGACCTGCGCATTATGGGGGTCATCACATAGCCAAGGCGTCCAAAAGCTCATTCGGTCGCTCCCTGGGCGATTATCTATTAAGGCATCATATAGATTAGCCGATGCATCCGCAAAAATTCGCGCGCCAGACAACCGCAGCGCATGGAAAAAAAAGGCGCGGCATTGTGAAAAACACGAGGCGAAAAAAATAAGCGGTTAGCAGCTGCTTTTACCAGCGTGACGGAAGTTTAGGAAACGAGCAATGCGTCCCGTCACGAAGCGCTGCTGTGTAAAGGCGGCAGGGTTAGCACCCAAAGAAGATACAACACTTTTCGCCACGAAAACGTTGAAGCAAGGTAGGGGGAGTAAAAGTGGCGCAAGCTATATCTTCCGTCAGTATAAAGAAATGAAGAAGCACTGACCGGTGCGCTCGCTACCGAGCTCACTGTTCTGTGCCCGTTCGTCTATGATCTACAAAGTACCAGGTGTCGTCTCTTTATTGCGGAAATACATGAGCAATAAGCAAGGAAGGAAGAAATTGTATGTGTGCATGGCGAACGATTTACACGAGGATGTATAAGCACGCGCGACCCCTTTTTGTACAAGTGTGGCTGCAAACATCTTGGTGTAAAAATTTAGGCGGCGCTGCAAGCGTGTTCATGTAATGTTAATTGACCGGAAGTGGGCAGAGTGGGTGAGGGAAGAAACTCCAGTTAATGACATCCTAGTCGAAATCAAGAGGAAGAAATGGGCTCTGGCAGGCACGTACTGCGAAGGCAAGGTAACCGCTGGTCCTTAAGGGTAACGGAATGGATTCCATAAGAAGGCAAGCGTAGCAGGGGGTGGTAGAAGGTTAGGTGGGCGGATTATATTAAGAAATTTGCAGGAATAGGGTGGGCGCAGCTGGCTAAGGACAGGGTTAATTGGTGAGACATGGGAGAGACTTTTGCCCCGCAGTGGGTGTAGTCGGGCGGATGATGATAATGATGATGACGTAGGGGAAGCGTGGAGCGTAAACGTTCTCTCTCACAATAAGTGTTTTGAGGAAAGCGGAAAGAGTGTGCTACCGGTCGACAGTCACGTGCTGTAGCCAAACTTTTCACTTTCTGTCGGCCGTTGTAACGCTACTTTCTCCGCTTTAGGCTAGAGCGACGATTAAATCGTTCAAAACAGCCCGCTCTCCACCCTACTTCCTGGATTAAAACATTATGAGGGCGAGGAATTGAAAAGAAAAAAAAAACAGAAGTTAGAGAATTCTTTAACCAAGACGGCATCGAGTGACATTAAGCGAGGAAGGGAAGTGCATGTTTGTGGGCATTCGGGGGGAGGGGGGAGGGGGGACGCACTTTTTGTGAGAAGATAATGCCACGCGCACACTTTCCCCACTGTCTTCCTGCCCTATCGTCTGCTGTATTGCCTTCCTCTGACTCGTCTGGAAACAATGTAAACTACGCATCTAGCAACAAGGCGAAAAAAGGGAGTTGAGAGAGGATAGATGCCATGCATGAAGGAAATTCACCGAAAATGACGTGACGGAAATCATTGCGTTCTTGCCTCAGATAGGACGGGAAACTGCTTTTCGCTCGCCTTTATGTTTGACCTTTTTCCTTTCTTCCATGCTTATTCCTTTGGGCATTCGCTTCTATTTCCTTTTTTCTTTTCATTACTCATCGTTCCAGCCACGCACAGAGATTCCGCGCCAACGGCTTGATCGCCGATGGGCGATGTCTCGTAGTTGTCTCGCTATTTCTCGCTTCTCAGACTCCATCGTTCGCGTCCCAATCGTCTTCGGCTTTTGGCCCTTCACTTCGACAATATCTTTTAGAGCGGCTGTTTTTTTGAGTCGCTCATTTTTCTTTTCTTTTTCTTCCTCCGCCATTCGGAGGACAGTGTTAAGGGACGACTGCGGCACGCGTCGTGGTAACGTCTTTGTTGCGTCAGTGTGGGCGGAAATTTTCTAGTCGGTACTTTTTACTCTACGTCAGAAGCGACATCTCCAGTTCTCGAAACGTTAAAAGACGGCACACTTTTCCTGGCGAAGGAACCCGTATTAATGCGTGTCAATACACCACTGCAAATTCGAAAGGTGCTTCTAAAGGGACGACGCTAAGCTGTCTAAAGGGTACTGACCCAAGGTCCTCAGGCAGCCTGGTGTGTTTTGAGAGCATTCTCTGTGTCGTCATGCCAGACATCCACTATAGCATCTATTTGCCTGCTTTGCCGTCAGTGACGACTGGCAACCAATTAGCGCGTTTGTAAGTCAGTTGCAAAAGCGATTTGTGCTCTCTCTAGTCATCCGAGAAATGCGGGAATGTGGCCTCAGAAATTCCACTATTTTCGAACGTTGTCTTTTGTTCACGTAGAGTTCAGCGCAGTGAAACACAATGATGTCAGCCGCCGCGGTGGCTCAGTTGTTACGGCGCTCGGCTGCTGACCCGAAAGACGCGGATTCGATCCTGGGTGCGGCGGTCGAATTTCGATGGAGGCGGAATTCTAGAGGCCCGTGTACTGTGCGCGTTAAAGAACCCCAGATGGTTGAAATTTCATGAGCCCTTCTCTACGGCGTCCGTGATAGGCGTAGTCGCTTTGGGATATTAAACCTCAATAAACCAAAGCAAAATGATATGAGCGTTTGGCTCTGCATTGCGTCGCGATGAGGCTGGTGGTTACTATCGGTTTGAGAAACATCCAAATGCGCAGTCAGTGTAAGGGGGCGTAAAAACTAACACTTTCTTCCAAGCCTTTTCTTTTTTACGCCCTTGCACCCTTCTACGGAGAGAGGCTGGGTTCTAAGGATCACTTCGGCCGGAAATTGGCGTCAAGAGATGAAGCGTGCTTTCTCCCTTTTCCCTAAGAAGGAGCCAGAGGTATGCACATGTAGCCCACAACAATCGTGCCACCACCGAGGCAACGCTTTCTTCCCGGCCGGCAATTAAAAAAACAGTGGCAATGTGCACGGAAGCCACAGCACTGATGTTGTCTTCCCCTCCGAAAGTTGGCTAGTATCACTCTTGTCTACAGTGTGCAAACGGTGAATTTCTCTGCAAATGAAGGGATGTATAGTATACAGCGGCTGGGCTCTGGAGGTGACGCTTGCAAGGTAGCAGAGCCGCACAAACATTAAAGCCAAGCCAGCTCGAGCATGTTGCTAGAAGACCACCCCTGCTGTCTGATCCCGCTGTCCTTTTATGCTGTTGAGCGCTGCTCGAGAGCTCTACACAAGTGCGACGCCTACTGCGCCCTGCCAAGCATTTCTTCTTCGGTCCTGTGGGTTCCGAAAAAACAGCTCTCGCATTAAAATTCCTCTTCAACGGCTGGAACAAACGTGATGCGGTAGCTCTTATGGCGTTCTTTGTGGACAGAGAAGTGACAAACGCGGGATTATGAAGGCAGTTGAAAACAGATCGAATTGTGAAGGGGGGCTTACCGGATACACAGCGGTAACAGGATAAAGGGGGACTCTTCGAGCCATTCTTTGTTCGACGGACTTTCCTGCACCGTGATACATGGAGGACGGGACGAGAGCGTAACCTGCCTGGAACGAAAATAACAAGGAGACGAGCAGGAAATAAACTCCTGGCCGGATGCAAGAGACAAAGTCTATGTTATCGAGAAGACGACCAGACTGAAGAAAGACCGCGGTAGGCCTTTTGAGACACACAAATGCACAAAAAGAGAAAGGTAATAGAATAGAAAGCTGGCTATGGTATTTTTAAAAAGCAGCATTAAATAGCTTAGGGTTCACTCTACCTGTTGATCTCTGCTTCGAGCCGAGATAGCGAGCAATAAATTTACTGTTTGAACTCTACTCAACGAAACGACAAACTTCCGAGGATTACGGGTCCGGACAGTTCTATACAAACTGACAATTGATTGCTTTTCTTCTTTCAGTTGTTTTTGTTGTGTTGTTTGGACGTTTCAACCTGTACACTGAACAGACGCCGCTGTGGCGAGGAAATACAATATAAAATATGAGGAGTTTAGCCGTACCAACACTTTTGTCTGTATTATGTCTACTTCATGCAAGAAAAGAGGACTAAAGATAGCGTTTTTGAGACGACTTAAATAGTGTTTAATAGAACGAAGACAAATGGAAGTTGTTAAAAGATGTCTAGCTCTTATCAAAATTGAAACCGTTCAGGTTTGAATGTTGAACGATTATATTTAGTTAAAAGCCAGGAGGGGGGAGGGCAGAGGAAGCAGTAGAGACGATCCGGGGAGATTGCAGAGAGGCTTGCCATTTGTATAGCAGGGAGAGATGTTCTGACAAAAAAAAAAAGACTGGCTTTTTGTTGTCGGTCGTGGTGAACGCTAGCGACAGCGAGATCTAAACAGCGCCCTCCCCCTTCCTCCCTCATATCATTCAGCCGTCTCCTGGCTATCAACTTGAGTCGTTTGGCACAAATTGACAGCTACCGGAGAGCATCGTCTCTTTGGCATGAATCATCGTTGTAGCGCTTGGTAACTGACAAGAACCTTCTCTTTAAAATTCGCAGTTCGGTACAGTGTTTACGGTAGAGGAAGTTTGAATGCACAATATGCATATAAGAGGAAAACATGTTATAGTGTGCTTAGAACCTACTATTGATCTGTGCGGAAGCTTGGACCTTTAAGGCTTTACTTGAGGACAAATGTCCCTAGACAAACTAAATTTAGGTTAACATCAGTCACCAAGGATTGAGGGACTGTTTATGTAGAGCGCAAACATTTTTATTTCTGTTTCGTTTCGTCCTGTTCTTGGGACAATTGCGCCTGCTCGATCCAATCCATAAAGACAAAAGAAAACCCGTGAGACTAAGAAACGCACGCAGCAAGAATAAGAGAGCGTTGAGCTCTTTTGATCGTCTCATTTATAGATGACGACCACACCCTTTAAGCTCTTGCTAGGCGAGAGGAATCGCTCCCTAATTGCTAGCGGGGGATGAAGGACAACCTTACATGACAGTCCTCTTGCACAAACAAACAGATGAGAAACCAAATACAGCGGTTCCTTAGGCCCATGGTGGTGCTAAAAAGTTTTTTTTTATATTCAAAAAGAGACTTTGGAGTCAGAAGACCCGCTACATAATTGGTATCCTTATTTGGGGATACGGCATGACCAGCCTCCGTCTCGCGCTCGCTTTACCAGACCCCTTAGGGACTCCAGTTTGGAACACGTGGGGAGAGCAGGCTCCCAATACTTTCGGGGATGGGTAGGAAAATGGGGAAGGTGAGGATTTTGAGCACCTGCCCAGACCATGTGAAAGATATCGCAGATCTCTCCACAGTGTGGGCTACGCCCATCTAGGTTGCGATTAAAGTGTTTGAATAGGGCATGACAGAGAAGAGTTCCTATCTGCAGGGTGCCGCAGAATTCGCTCCTCCACCTTACTTACCCGCTTAGCGGGGGCCGAGTAGAGGCGGTGGCTGTCGCAATAATAAATTAAAATATTGGGGAACCGCAGAAGCGTTTGATGAGCTTCTGAGCCAGTAGAGCTATGACGAGGAGCCCGGTGTGTAAGCGCTCGTGCGGCCGATTCAGCGGCCTCATTGCCTCGGAGATCCTGGTGGCCAGCCGCCCAGATTATGTTTGTTTGAGGTAAATCGGCGGCTGCCCGTCTTGGAATTTGGGAGGCAAGAGATGATCTTTCCCCTAATAGATAGCGTTTACAGGCCCGGCGAGAGTCTGTGATACTACGTAGACATCACAGGGCCGTCGCCCGTGGGATTCTACATGGCTGACCGGGCAATGAATGTCGATCGGCTATCCTTTCAGGCCCCAAATTCGACGCGAGTGGAGGAAGTTACAATAGCTCTCGCTGTCGCGGATCCAAAACCTCACGCCGGCGGCTGTCATTGAAGAAAGCCCGAGCAAGTGCTGTCCCAAGGAACAAGGAGCCAGCTTCTAGGCACCTGGCGGCTGCCCACAACAAAACATACACGCATCTTCCCGTTATCCCTTCTCATCTCGCGAGAGGGACTGACGCGTATGGTCGGGTCGGCCTCGGAGGATACAATGTTTTCTTCAAAAAAGCCTTTCTCTCACCCTTCGTTTCTTTCCTTGCACACTTCATAGTTCCTTGGAACCTAGCGAAGGAAACAGGCGAAGGAAGTAAGGAAAAACGAATGTAAAGGAGGAGAGTCGATTTCCCAGATGCCCTCTTCACCTTACCTCTTTCGTGGCTCTCTCGGGTAAGACAAACGAGACGCTGTCCCCCTGTCGCGATCAGGGAGCGCAGACACTTACCGCAATTTGTTCTCGCTCTCCGTACTGGCTTCACCGCTCTGTCTCTGTCCCTGGGTGCGAGTTGGCGTGTGACCAGTTCGGGGTCTGCGCTTTCTTTCTTGCCTTTTCTGTCTTTCCTTCTCTAGGCTCGTCATGTTCTTCCAAGTACACCAGTATTAACTCCCATCACAGTGAGAGAGAACTTTTTTCACTGCCTCTTTTCTGTACGCTCTCTTAGGCCATGCAGTATCGATGTGCGGAGTGTGGGAAGCTTCACGTGCCTTTAATTACAGACGCTAACGAAGCATTGGAAACTGCATGAAGCGGCAACATGGCTTATCAGGTTATGTTTGTGCTGCTTTGAAAGAGTGCTGGTTGCCATTAATGCGCATATCCTTGGTAAATATATCTCTACATCTGGTATAAAATGTGTCTATCACAAAACAACTTTACGAAATGGCCTATGATTAACATACGACACCGGTGCTCAGTATCCTGGTTGTTCGTGTAGGTTTGCATCGTGTACTAAGTGAAACTTTGTTGAAGTCTCACTCCTTAACTGCTGTCGCTAATTTGGAGCTGGGACAGCATGTTTCAAGGTTGATGTTTACATGGTGGGTCATTTCGTTTTCATTGCGTGTCCGCTTATGTCATTTCAGAATTCAAGAAAGCGAGTTTGCTCGCAGGTATCTCAGTGTTTCTCGACGACTGTCGTTGCTTTCTTGATTTTTGCCTTTTGGACGGTACTTTATATAACTATTCATTCAGCATTAAAAAAAGAGAACCCGCGTGAAATACATCAACTCAAAGAAGCCCGAACATGATTCTGCTGTGTTTCTGTCGCACAAAGCAAGCCTAGCAATCATATAGGTGAACAACCTAGTGAAGTGCCGGGGAAGTAGTCTCTTGGTGGTCACTTTCCACAAGGGTTCATTTTTAGTATCAATGTCAACTCAATTTACTGACAAGTGTCCACCATAAAACAGGAACGTAAATTTCAAACTTTGGTTCAGTACCGAAGTGGAACCTACGTCATTTAAAAAATATATAAGTACCGTACGTGGCTTCTTTCTCGGCCATACAATGTTGGTCCTTTTGTGTCGACCGTGTTCAAATTATCTAAAATCCGAGACGAATTTCCGTCCTCATACCACTAAAACACGGGACCTCTAGGGGCTTTAGAAAGAACCTCTGCATTCTGAGAAGAAAACCCCTTGGCCTAGATATTTTTGACAAGGACTGTCTGTTGCTTGCAAGTTTTGCTTTTTAAGAAGACACGAAAAAAATTCAGCTAACGCAGGTGGACAGCTCGTACGCACCAGTCAGCGTACTGTCCGGTGCCAAAATGGGGTCCTAGTTCTATGCACTACGCGAGAAGGTCCTAGCGGAATGCAACTGTTTGAGAGAGCAACAACCACGGTATGGGCACGCTTCATTCACGGTAAAATTAACATTAATAAAAAAACATATCTGCAGCCTCCAGGTAGATCGAGCTTCCACCTTAATCATTACTAAGCGATTCGGCCATACTTGACCCGAGCCTAATGTCTTTCGCTGCTCAGTCTTTCCGGATGCTGTTGAGAAATGGAATAAACTGCCCGCTTATGCTGCTGTCTGCAAGTGTTGCGGCATTCGTGAATGCCGTTGGTGACGCTCTCTACGCATGGTGTTCCTGTGGATGTGCGCGTGACTGATTGTCCAATATTTCTTTATGTACAAACCGTTTACAGCGCGCAGTTCTTCCGTTTGAAACAAGATGGCGTTACAGACGCGCTGGGAACACGGTGCCATTACGGGCCTCGTAAGTCGCCGGCGTGTATGCCTCGACGCAATGTTATAAATATCCCGGGTGGCTGCCGAGTTGTTCTTTCTGCGAAGATGGCGAAAGGCAAGGAAATGCGTGCTGTGTTGTGGATCGCAAGAATTGCGACAGAGAGTTAAAGGTGCGGGACGCGATCGTTTGCGAGCCTCACGGAACCTTACTGCACAAGGACGTACTGCCCCTGTTAGCGGCCGTTCGCTTGGCACCCTTTCTGAACGGGCGAACGCGACAACATACGTTCGCCAGCGCTTGACAGCCAATATATGTAGAAAGAAAGGTTACGATCTTGAAAAATATCCGAGGGTACGTGCACCACAAAGCCGAATGAAGAAGCTGTTCCGCCCCCGAAGCCGTCACTTCGTGCTTTCAGTTGCTGTGCAGCTGCGCCCGCGTGTGTAGCGACTAGTGAGACCCCATTGCTCGCAAATGAAGGTGCGTGGCAATTGTAGTAACGGCCGCGCCCGAGGCCGAATTAGGAACGGAAAAGAAGAACGACTTGCGCTCCTACACGCCGCCAGTGTATATCGTACAGCGGGCAGCCGCGCGAACGGACAACGCTTACCGTCCGTGTATTGTGTGCCGTCTTGGTGCTACTGTTGAACTTCGCTCAAGTAGCACGGTTTTCGAGGACCATATTCGGAATAAAGCATTTGAATTACGGCTGCTGTGCTGGGGGGCCGTAATTTCCTAGCGGTTCATCGAGACAGTCACTAAAAGTGATTTGGCTGGCCAGCGCTTAGAGTGAAGCTGATTACTTACCACCAACGAGACCTCGAGCATTTACATGTCCGCATATCGAGCGTGGAGTGTACCACAATCTCTTATGTGAGGCTGACGTAATTATAAACTTCGTGTAGTATGAACGCGTTGCCATGCGCGCGTTATAACAATTATATCGCGAATCCTTCGAAACGAGTGCACGCCAGCTCCTGATGGCTCCTTGGTGCATTGTACTGCTACCATGATAGTTAACATTTGTATGTCTATTTTTTTGCGTCGCCTTTCTGAGTTTAACAAACCGGTAGAAAATGTTTTCGGTTTCCTAAGCAATGTCAACAGGTTACAAACAAAGGCGTACGGTGTGCATGCGAGCGCTTTATAGTGGCGTCTGCATGCATGTACACAATACGACAACAACCTGCGCTGTCAAAGGAGCATTACACCTTGCCGTTTTAGATAATAACAATAAAGAACATTCAGCAAAGTCTTGTGCGGAGGCAAAGACAAGCATCAGGTGATCCCTTTGTTGGCTGGCTTCGCGACATGAAGCCCGACACTGTTTTCACGCCACAAGTGATCAAATTGGCGTTCTCACATGTTCTTCGAATTTTTGGACAAACTATAGATTCTTCTTTCCACTGTTTTTCAAGGGTATCAGCTGAAACACTGCGTGTCGGAACCGAACCATCAGACGCGGCAGCCGTCGCGACGAGGCAGGTGCCGAGCAGTCAGGAGGCGTATAATGGCGGCGTGCTCACGTGATCAAAGATGGAAGCCCTCACGATAAGGCGCAGTAAAGCGTCTGGGCTTACGGTGGTGTGAATTTTCTTTCGTTTTTATGGTCTCTTGTATTGTATGATCGACTTGGCTTATTGATTCTTGTGTATACATGCTTTTTTCTTGATCTTCATTTCCCCTCCGTGTAATGACCCTCAGATGAGGGTTGGCAGTATATAAATAAATATTGCATGCTATGCACTACTTCACATGAACTATAGACTGTTTTCATCATGTATCAACAAAATTCCGAAAATTAGATGGCGGTAATTTAAGACCATGGTCATCTTTATTATTGTCTACAGCATCATTAACATCTTAACAATCACCACCGCAACTTTGCAGCTACAGCAACTTTTGGTCGAGGGTTTTCCGGTGGGCAAATAAAACTTTATATCACGTAACAAGGTAACCATGTGGGCTAGTTGGTGTATTTCAGACATTACTTCACCAGCGAAAGCACGTGACACCAGGATAAGAAGAACGCAGGACAACGCTGGAAGGGGCCTCCAGCGTTGTCCTGTGTTCTTCTCCTGGTGTCTCGTGCTTTCGCTGGTAAAGTAATGTCTTTATATCACGTGCGTCCGCTATGCGTGCGCACTGATATATTCATTTTCTCTAAATTTCCCTTATTCAGCTTTGTTTTCAGTGTTTTTCCTGGAGTTTTTTTCAGACCGATTTCGTTCATTATCGGAAGGTATCAGCTCCGGCCCTTGTACGGCACGACAATTTTGTTTTCGTCACCAGAGGACGATCCATCGGACCCACCGCGTGCTCCCACCCTGCGTGGTTTACCTATAGATGGGACATGACATCCCATGGGTAGTCGCTGCTTTCCCAATGCTTCTTTCATTGGCACGTGGCACATCGTTACGTCCCTTCCCCCAAACATTGTTTTCTTATCCAGATCCTCACCTTTCTCCCCTTTTTCTTTGCTTCGTTTACCACGGCTGTGGGCCTGTAGGCGTTGAAACCTCCTGAGTTAACAAAGGTTGCGTAACACAAACGGCGCGCGGAAGATAACGCTGCTGCATAATTACAAATGGTATCATTTATTGGTGGTATTTTCGGCGTCTGCCACCTTCAATATTATCGACTACGCTGGACTGCAAGCGCTGGCTTGTACGCGCTCACAAGGGGCCTGCCGGGACGCTTTCATGGTACGCGCACAATCGATCACAGTTTTCACCACACAAGCTAGGCGTACCGGGAGCGGTTTGGAAGCTATCATATTTCCATCAGGGAACGTCGCGAGTGTTGCACTGCGGCAAACGGGCACACTCCTCATTATTTTTCCTTCTTTGTGTTTTTTTTTGTTCTTTCAAATTGCAACGGCTGCTTCTCTGATGCGCTCTCGCTCTTGGTGCAGTCGCCTCGTGGAGAGCGGTTTGTTGTTGCACAGTGCACCTCTTGCTCAAGAAGCCTGCTCAGTGAATTATGCACAGAAGTCGAATGAATTCTCAGACGGCAGGAGCGATTCTTGGGAGCCTGGGTGAAGGTTTGATGAAGCCGAATAAATTAGGCGTTTTCGCTAACCCTTAGAAAAGGCCAGTGTGATCAACAGATAGATTTATTTGAAATTTAATGTCGAGGTCAAAATTTCAAACAAATTTGAAGAAATAAGTTTACAAAACATATATGAAAAATAAAAGTTTTAAAACTTTCTTATCGAAAAAGGCTTTTCTCTACCGCTTCTTATAGCGCTTACCAATTTTGTGGGTAGGGCAAGAAGTGCAAATTAGTGCGCGAACGAGAGTGTTTTCTTGTAAAAATATTTGCAGTTAATTTGACGCGAAATTTGCAAGTTATTAGCTGTAACCAATGATGGCTCTCGCCGGTGGTTCAATCGAAGCCGTAGCCTAGTTAGGTCATATTTTTTTTTAACTGCCATGCCCCCTCTCTTTACACGCGTCATCCGCATCTGCGCGAAATTTTTTTTTAGACTGCAGCAATAGTAGTACTGCGGGACGATATTTCTGACGGCAACGAGAGAGGTGTATGAATCAAAGGCACTGACGTCAGTGCTTTGCAGTAAACGTTATGCAAGATGAATGCTCGCGCGCGTTGCAGGTGGTTTGCTGCGGTAGATAGGAAGGAAAACTAGCGGCGGCTAGCAGCATAAGGGGGGGGGGGGGGTGTAGGTATTATGACGGATCTTGATCTATTCTGAAAGAGGTGAGACTAAATGGCTAAAGTTTATGACACCGGATTTCAGCAGGTTCTTTATTAAGTAGCCAGATTATGACCCTCGTGTGAGGAGGTCACACATAGACTTCACTTTCTATCACTTGTAGCCGTTTGCGGAATATAATAGGTGGAATAACTATGTGTAATATTTGGAACTACTTCTTATTTATATATTTTACTTCTCACCATTTTTATTTATTTCCTAATCGGTAATGTTGAGTAAAACCAAAAGGGGAAGCTTTCTCTTCGAAAGAATTGAGAAGTGCGGTAGATTTCAGCGTTCTTTGAAATTAATGAAAGAATGAGTCAATGAATAAATCAATAAATTTACTCACTAACGCAGTCCCCAGATAAGTAGTAGCAAAGAGATCTCTTCTTAATATTTTACATTTAGTTTGTTAACTAAAGCAACTGAAGTTTTCTAACAGACGAGGGAAGATGGATTTAAATGAGAACACCTGTACATATAATCTTCAGTCACTATGGAAGAAGATATGCTTTCGGACGTAATTAGTTTGTTGACCGAGTCATTTCCCCATGTGAAAACAAGACTTGAAGCAAGAGAGATTTTTTCAATTGATTGCATTATTGTTGAAAATGAATAGCATGGGCAAAAAAAGAAATGAAAATCTTTCGTGATTCGAAGCTACTGGGAGCAATGGAACAAGTAAATATTATATAAAAACAGACACCGTAACAACAACAAAAGCATGGACGCTCTTGACCCGCAATCCTGTCGGCTATCCGCACAGTACTAAAAATTTCAACTCGTACATTACAGAACAGATGCTTCGTATAGGAGTAAGCATTTTCTTCGCGAAGACTTCCACAAGAAGACGTGCTGTGGCCCGTCGGATAGGTCACGCCATAAACATAAGTTCGGTAGTTTCTTGGCGCGGATTGCCCGCACAAATATTTCTCGCACGCAGTATACAATGCGTGAATGGCCGGCAGAGATGAATTCAAATAAACAAAGAGAGCCACATAAACGACAATTTCATAATTGCCCATGGAAAAAGAAACGTGTAGCTAACGAATAAGGAATGAAAAAGGTACATGCAAAAATGAAGAGGAACGACAGAGCTCTCAAAAAGCTGTCTGTGGTGGATGAGGTTGCTGAGAGAGTAAGCCAGCCAGATATTCGGCCAGTCGCCCGATCCGTGAAATGGAGGCAGGATTGGCAAGCCCCTGTGCTCACACTGCACATTCGATTATTCAGGCCTGCGGGCGCTCACAGAAGGCACCCTATTTGTGTCCTTCCGTCGTTGCTTGCACTGCGAGTCTCCGTTGACCTGGAAACGCTGCGTCTGCTTTCCGCTCGTCGAGCGATGCATGCTCGTCTGTTTAGTGTCAGCAGAAGCCCTTCTCATAACACTCGCTCTGTATGTGGTGACGTTCTATCTGAGCTTTTGTAAGTTTTGCAACGAATGTCGACTGGGGCGCTCCAAAAGCGTCTCGCTTAAGGCCGCCCTTTTGTGAGACACACGAGGCATTCCTGAAGAGTAGCTGTACACATATTTCCGTTATTAATAGTGAAAGCATTGCTTGGCTATGTTCGCGGTTTCGTGCCCGCAGAAAGTGTATGCAATACGTGTCCGCAGCCCTTGCATCGGTTGAGGAAAAGTTAAGAGTAAAAGAATGATTATATGTGATACAGGATGATAATATGTCGATGCTTGTCAAATGTGGCTAGTGTGGAGCAATTAGTTAATTAATTAGAGGCGAAAAAGTCGACTAGACGTCGAAATAGTCCCGGACGTTGATTTTGCGGAGAGTGGATGTCTGAACAGTCGTGGACGTCGAAATTGTAGGAAAGTACGCAAGCACGCTGGATGAAGGTTTGAAATAAATTAAAATGTGATTATTGAACGATAATTAATCAAGCAAATCAAGCTTTGGTTCATGCGGAGTAATTAGAGGCGAATAATGCCAATGGACGACGATGTAGTGCGAGGACGGCAAACCAACCTCGGACGTCGAAATAGTATAAAACGAAAAAAAAAAGGTGGAAAGGAGTAAACCAGGCTAAAAAAGCGTTTATTGATGTCAAAGTAAAAAGAAAATAGTGAGCGCTGAAAAAAACGCTGACAAACAGAAACGAACGACAATAAATGCGCTTAGACGTCACAATGGTGAAGTGTAGAGAGGCCACGAGTGTGGAAGAGGCGTCAGTGCTTTCGCATTCTCCAGTGCGGGTCATCGCAGTGATGTATAAAGTTTTTGGTCACGCGAGAGGAGCTTTGTTTAAAAATCCTCTGAAAGTCATCACTTTGGAAGAGGTAGACCATTCAGAGCTGAAAAGCAAAAGTGAAGAGCACCGAGTTTTTGTTTCGCAGTTGAACAGTTATATTTTTTGTGAGTGGTACACTCTGGCACAAGTCTGCGCTAAAGTTGGTGAAGCTCTGGCCTGAAAAGGTAGACAGGCAGAAAATTAGTAGCATCTCCATTGTATCAGAGATATTTGTAAGCTGGCCAATAATTTCAAGCGTGCTGTACTAATTTTAATTATAAAGCCCATTTTCTTCTTTCCTTAAGTAAAACATTAACTTGCCGTTCTCCAATCGTCTAATCGCTTTTGTTTTTAGATTGTTGAAAGTTGAGCATGCGCTGACAATTACAAAAGCTCAGTGCATCTCGGATCTGTAAGGTGACCTCGTGCACCGAAATATAGAGGGCCTTAAAATACTTAAGAAAGAGGGCCTTTGAATACTTAGGAATTTATTCCGTGACTTGCATGTTGCAACATCGGTGGTCGTACTTGGTGTCGAATATTTGTGGGTAGTTCTTCATCCACAAGCATACAGCCCTAGACTTGGTAAGTAAAGCGCTTCCTTCGGCATCGTTGAAAAAGGTTTTCGTGTTATTTTATTTCAGCCTTCGCAAAGGCATATAACATCTGATTGTCCAGCATTTTCTTTTGCGAAGAGTACTTTCCAAGGTCATATGTTCAGTTTTAAAGATATCTACGTATCTTAGTTTTCCCTCTGAAATTTTCATTACCAAGCCACCGAGTTCTTGTACTCGACATAGTATAGATACTGCAACGGCATAAGTGCTGCAGTGTCTTTTGGAGGCTGGATGTGATTTAGGTTGAAGCAAGGTAATAGTAGGCTGCGGCTTACGATGGAATTGATCACGTTAAGTTAAATGTTCTAACGCGACATAGAGCTCAAGTGCTCAGAAATGGTATGTGAATAGTATATTGAAGCACAGGTGCCGCATTTTAAAAATCACTGTCAAAACAAAAGTTCTTCCTTTTAAGCAGCAGCTCCGAACGCTGCGGAGTCCTCCGGCCAGCACGTAAGTGGACATCGTGTAAACTTCATTTTCTGCAGTGCTGCCTTGGAGAAAACGCTACGACTTTGCGCCTCTTCCACAGTCTTCCCAATTAATTAAATGCCTACGCCGTTTAGCAAAGCATCGGAATTGTTCAAGACTCCAGTGTACCTGCTAGCAACGAAGAAGGAACATTCTGCTCTTGTGCCCTTCAATAACCAGCTTCTCATTCGTGTCTGATGCTAAAACCTTTCTCTTTATCTCTTCCATGCACAATGAAAAAAGCGGAAGTGGGTCGGGGAGAGCTCTCTTCTTCGCCAGGACTTCTGGCTCACGTTAGTTTGGGGACAAGCGCACAAAAGCCGATGTTCCTCCAATGCCGGCATCTCGAAGGCGGTTGAACAAAAGATGCGGCCCATCAGGCGAAGACCGATCGTTATCGGCCATCTTGCACTCAGCGCAGAAGCAAACGGCGACCAAGGGGGCACCCGCGCTGTGGAAGAGCTTGCTGGTAGCCGGCCACCGTCAAGGTTTGCTGCCTGCGAACAGGACGTCTTGTATCGGAGGAAGCATTGTGATCACAATTCCTTCGTTCGCTGCCTTTTGAGGGAGCAACATCCATTCCTCGGATATCAATTACTGTGCGTCCCTAAACGAAAGAGATCTAATGAGGAAACGCGGGGTGGAAGATCAAAACTCTACGGGCGTTGCCAGAGCGCGAAAGAGGACCATCACATTGCACACTTAAAGAGCACGCTGTAAAATATTTGTCAGTATTTGCACCAAGCAGTTTTGGCTTTTATTGAACGCTTATTTTTAAGTGAAATCGCATTGAGATCCTTATGCGTGCGTCACCTCTGCCTGCAGCATATCAAAGACAATTGAATAATATCACCTTCAAGCCAGTATTTCTCATCTGTTACCACCAAACACAAGTAGAATATCGATGCCCGAATGTGATTGTAAAGGCTGCTCGACGCGGAGAGCGTCCTTTTTGCTTGGAGTTTGAATGGTGATAGCGCAGTGTATTTATCAATGAAGTTGCAGCACTGTGATCATTATCTTTTGATCCACGCCTCGAGAAAAGAAATGCTGGACTTTAAAGAATGCTTATGTTGTGAATAAAGGACGTAAATTTTTTTTAAGGCAGATAATGAGAAGCCAGCGAACCAGAGTGGCCCAGTGCCTTTCTTGACGACGCTGGATTTGTCACTAGTATCGCCATTTTAGGCTTCGATAAAGCTGGGATTTACAGTGATATCAGCGTAAAGGGATTTTCTCTGGGTAATCATCGCCGGCGGTGCCATTGGCGTCAAAATTCGCAACCAAAAATCACCACGCTTAAGTATTCTCCGAAGACAGGGCTATCCAAAAAATATGCAAACCTTGGTATGTTAGATAGAATTTGAAATTACCCTGAGTTTCAAGCTCATCACCATATTTCTGGCCACTTGACTAAATAGCCTAGCCAATATGCACGTTGAGGTTGCCGTTCCAACATCGGTTTGTGGTTGGTTATAAGCGCATTTCAACTTGGCAGAGTTGGGCGGCGGGCAGCTTTGTCACGCTAGAAGGCTTAACGTCTCAGCTTTCCCATTGGCCGCCTGCGGGTCAATAATGTGGAAAAAACATTCATCCAGGATATTGCGAGATACATTTTCAGGAAACGTATCGCTGTGGCTTTGTGACGCAAGTACCTATGTTGCCCGGAGAATGGAAGCTTAGCAGAATGAGCCACATTTGGCCTTTTTATGCAGGTGAGCACTGCAGTTGGTGCCGTTATGAGTATAAAGAAAATAAAGGAATGTACACTCCCAGCCGGAGACGCTGCACAGTGTGCACAGAACAGCGTGCACAGAACAGCGTGCACAGAACAGCGTGCACAGGCAATCCTGGCCCCCTGTAGAGAAAGAACACAGAATATCCCTTTTCTCTACCTTTAAAGCTGATCTCTTTCTGTTCCGTTAACCTAAAGGAAAGTTCCCGGGTTCGATCTCGGCCGCGGCGGTTGCGTTTGATGGAGGCGAAACGCAAAAGGCGCCCGTGTGCTGTGCCCTGTCAGTGCACGTTAAACATCCCCAGGTGGTCGAAATTGCTCCCGAGCCCTCCACATCGGCACCTATTTCTTACTTTCTTCTCTTACTCCCTCCTTTACCCCGTTCCTTGCGGCGCGGTTCACGTGTCTAGGAGATTCAAGACAGATAGTGCGCCACTTTGTTCCTCAAAAACAATTTCTAATTTTTTTGTCAGCAAAATGTTTTTATACTTCCGTACATTACATAAACGTACTTAGCTTCTCTAACCTGTTACGGGAAAAAATGCGACAGGGGGACTGTATAAATGTAAGTAAGACTACCTGTGCTTAATAAAGGGATGTTAGAGCTTAGTAGGGGCATTAAACGAGCTGTTGTTACGTTTGTGCTGGGTGCCCTGTGTCCACGCATCTTCTACTGGTAATGAACGAGTAGGTACCAAGAGGGTTTCAGTATCTATATCAGTGTTCAGTATCAGCTGGTAAGGTCGTCCCGCATCAGCTCCATATTCTCTCTATCAGGACTGGGGAGAATCATAGAAGGAAAGGCAACCAGCCGAGCTCCGCATTTTCGCAGTCAAAACAATCTGCCTTTTGGAGCGAGCGATGACTAATGCCACTTGTTATAAGTACAATATTACCTTTGTACAAATGAGGCGCGGCCGTCGTGAGGACACTATTTCAGCAGTCGAACGATTTATGTTCTCTCTATGGCGATGGAAGACGGCGTCCATACGTCTAGGTTATTATTACGTCTGCTTCTCCCGAGAACGACGCTATGCAGGTCAACGAGCTCGGAAGAGTCCAGAAGAGCGAAAAGGCTTAAGGAAGAAGGCAGGCAAGAAATGTCATCGACAATATCAATCGTTTTGTCGTTCCATCATGTCGCGCCACGTTACTCCGAAAGGACAATGAGGCCAGAGGACAGTAGTTGCCCTGCAAAAGAGAGGAAGAAACATCATGGAAGAGGGAGAGAGAGCTTGCCGGAAGTGACTTCCAGTGTGTCTTATCAGGAAAGGAAAAGCACAGCCGGAAATGAAGGCCTGTGTCGTTCTGTCCACTGGGCAGCTCTTCGGCCGAATGCCTGTGGATTATGCCATGACGCAACAGTGTCTAGTCTTTTTCTGAGGAAGGCAAGAACGAAGGAATGAATGAAGGAAAAGAGGGGAGACGAATAAAGAAAGAATAGATCGAGTGAATGAATGAATGAATGAATGAATGAATGAATGAATGAATGAATGAATGAAGATCGTGTGGCATCGCAGAAAATGCGCCCCGCTATACTTGTGTTCCTGGCCTCCTCTTGCTTCACAAGGACGTTTCTGGATTCGTTCTCGGAGTGACAAGTAGCGGCATTGTTTGAATTTCTGTTTCCCTGTTTTCTTGTGATGAATTTATGTTGCTGCTGTTGCTGCTGCGCTGTTCATGTCTGAGTGGTCGGTGTCTCGGGAAGCGAATTTTCCTCTTAAAAGCACACATTTTTTTTTCTCGTGGTTGTATATTATATGGAGATCCCTGGTTTCTACCCATTGGCGGCCCATTGATTGAAAAACACGCTGTGTCTTTTGTCATATACTGTTGCGTTCACTTAGAAAGAGAACTGGTTCTTTTTTCTGTTGGCTCGATGCACGCTTGACTTGCGGCGTTCGCCACACACGCTCTGGAAATCACTTAGGGTGTATCCTTTGAAACGCTCGTTGCGCATATTTGGTCTTTATTTAGAGGGTGGTAAAAATCTTTTCTGTCGAGTGTTTTTGGCGACAAACGCTACGTACCATACAGCACCTTATCATTAACTCGAACTTGCGCCAAAGGGAACAACTCCACGGCAGCCAAGCACTTTCGCCAGTAAATTGAACGTGCAGAACCCAAATCAGACTATTATATTTAATTGTGTTAGGTTTGGCGTGGTGAATGGCCACATTTAGGAAAATAAACAGGGCAGATTACGTTTGTTGAATTTGGCAGTAACCATATAAAAACGCGCAACCTATCTGTTTTATATTCAAGGAATGACTAAATGAACATATGTAGCTGAAGTGTTGATCCTTTCCTTGGGTGGTTTAGCACGTGTTTTCACAACATCGCTCACAGTAGTTACCTCGCAAATACTTATCTGATAAGGTCAATGAGGAATAAAGTACTATTTGCTTAAGAACGAATGTCTGAATCAATTCACAGTTTTCTTCAGCACGCTTACGTGCCCTGCAAGACAATGCCTTCTCTTATTGGCCTTGAATCAACACTTTCTTCCGGCGCCTTCTACCACGTAATACACGGGACTTCCTAATCTCATCCCTCGGGATGTTCTGTCGTGCCTCTTCATACGTTTACCTTTTTTAGTATCCACTTCAGTGCCATAAGCGAGCATTGCTTGTTGGATTTGTAGCCCCAGCATAATTTGCCCTAGTCCTTTTCCGCTTCCGCTATTCATATGGGGTGTCACTCACGAGATTACGTAAGGTAGCACAGTCTGCCTTCTTCCTGTATCTTAACAGTGAACAAAATATATCAGAATAAAATACGCTGTTGTATAATAGTAAAGCACGGAAGAAATGCCACAGTTAATGAACCTGGCCAAAGGGAATAAACCGTTGTTTCTGTGGAAAAATAAAATAAGTAAAGCAAAAAGCAAAGCGTAACATAGACCAACAATGAACGCGAACTGCCGAATACAGTGTTTTAAACTTTTTTTTTTTGAAACAACCAGCCTTAAACTTCATGCGTCAGTAGCGGAGCATCACCTCTAAACTCCCACTAAGCTTCAAGCTTTTGCTCATCGCAACTGATACACTGATCATTCCAGAGAAGAGCGCTCGTATTGTGCGCAACTGTCGGATTCCCTGAAACCTAATACCATATCTAAGCTGCGCCTTAGGTATGCACTTTCTTCTCATCAATTCTGTGCAGTGGGACAAGGATCCTAACCTGATGATGCAATCTCTGACTCAATCGTTGCAAATTCCACGGCAGTATTTTCAGACACCATTTAACGCTACTCCGAACCAATATCACGCGAAATTAAGTTCGTTGAAAGTGACAGCAGCACGTAACACAACATGGGTCTATCTGGCCTGAGTACAATGCGCTGCTTATATTCCGCCCTTTGTTGGTTATTCTAGGGAACCAGGAGCAGAGAGGAATTTTCATCAAAGCTCTAGAAATGGTGACCGGCAAAAAAGAAAACTAGAAGAAGAAGAAACAAAAACCAGAAGCAAACAAATATAAACGCGCATGCCTATAGTATTCAGTTCGCATGAGGAAAAAGGCGACAAATAAGGAAGTGATTAAGGGAACCGACTGTTTATGCGCGGACAAACAGTCGACCTGAAGCATCCGCGTTTACGGTCCGAGAGAGGACAAGAAAATTCCCCCGAGATGGTTGCTCAAAGGGTGAGTGAAGATTATTTAGGACTCGACGAGCTTGATGGGGACGAAGTAGTGCCACTTCCAGGTGAAGCCCGCGGAGTCTTTTTGTGCCAGCGTTTGAAATAATGCCCTGATCACGGAATAAAACCTTGGGTGCCTTTTAAGCATCTGTGAATTCCTCACGCACGAAATATGCATAACATAAGATGATGGTCGAGGCTGAAAATTGACCGCCACCGTAAATAACATCATCGTGCGCCCCAAACAAGGAGGTGAGCACTGCAATGCTCACTGAAAAGAGAGCGTACTAATTCAATCATGCCCCGTAAGACTAGGAAAAGCGTGTTCTCCGGGGTTTGGATAGAAAAGCCGAGACGAGTAGTACGAGTCCAGAAGTCTGTTGACTACAGAGAATAAATGATACGAGAAGAGACGTAATCTAGGGGGCCAACTGCGACAAGCTTTAAATACACGTGTGCTGGAGGTTGGCGAATTTCTTTTTTATATGTTTCTTCTGCGTGACCCCGTTTGCGCCCAATACTGACAATTATTACAGACTGAGATGCAAATAGAGATCTTTCTGTAAAATCAACGGAGGGCCGCGCATAATTTCAAAACTTGTTTGATAATCTGAATTCTTTAAATGGAGATGAGCACGGAGGGAGTTTCCGGTGAGCGTGTTGTACAGATCCTTCCCATGGACGCGTTGTCCGAAAGGACGACTACAACTGCAGCGTTGAAGGAAAGGAGTTGTCAGAAAGATATGTTTGATTCTTTGCAAAGATTCTTGCTGTGTTTAGCATGAGCAGAATTCGAAATAATCACGATTCTTTTAGCTTCACGTCCTTATTTTCACTTCTGATACTTAACGTGTACTCTGGTATTTCCTAGACATATTATGATACTGGGTTGATTGCGACGAAAAAATGACCACGACATACCGATATTCCACAGCGTTGGGTTTATTAGCAGAACTTCAAAATGGCGTTCTGGTACAACAAGCAGCGGAGACACTGATGACTTCAGATAGTAAAAACTACTACCGTCCTGGACACAGTAGAGGTCCGGGCGCACGTACGCACAGGCACACTGCTGTATTGGCTCGGGTGTCTGCGTCATGCCCGGAAAAAATGTCGTGTAAACGGGAAGTGCACGCCAGGGAAGTTGTGAGAGATATAGAGGGATACAAAGGGGAGAAATTATTTCTGACCGAATGGGTTAAGGGAAGGCGTCGCGTTGGCCGGTGCCATAAAAGACGTGCGCAGAAGGCCAGACGTTGGTCCCGAATAGGCGCCCCGCGAGCTCAGCTAGCGTGGAAGGAAGTGTAGGAGAAGGGAAGTGGTTGGAGAGGGACGTGGAAGAGTATTTGGGATGGCCAGCATCGCATAGGCCGACGGCAGAGTCACGTACCACACATGTCGACGCTGGCCGGCCCGGACGGAGGGCGTCTGGCCATATATTTCCCGGCTCCCTCTCAGCGGACCCTCCTTGGTATGTGCGCATGTGTCATTTATCTATTTTATCTTTATTCGCATTCGACCGCGGCTGCAGTTTCTTAGAAGTGTCTGGAGTTTTTCGTCTCCACTTCCTCCTTTCCTTTCTCGCGAATATTATTATAGTTTTTAGGTTTATCACAACTTCGTTCAAGAAGAGGAACAGGCTGCTAGAAGGGAAGCAGAATCGGCAGTTAAATTAACAGAAGTGAGTTGGCCTTTTAAATACTAAGCTTAAGAGAATTTCGGAGAGTAATAAATTGAGGCACGTTCGAATGCACGAAATATGTTGTTTCGCACAAACCGCTAAAGGTGGGTAAACTGGACATAGGCAGACATGCAAGATTTTTCAGACTGGCTTTGAGCCTAACAGAAGTCCAACTTTCTTTACATCATCATTCGGAATAATTAAATACATACTAGGAGGCCTGAGTTTCAAAACTTGCGGCCCCTCTTTTTTTATTGATAATTGTAATCAAAGGTTCAACCACCGTTTTGATGCCATGAAAAAGTAGTACTGCACTATATACCTGTTTAAAGTGTAGTGCACAAAATTAAAACAGGGGCGCTCACTGGGGTAGCCTACATCGTCACGGTGAATTTTTAAAGTTTGCGGTACAAACTTAAGGGTTACTAACCACATAAATGAATGCGACCAATGTCACCGCTCTGCTACTGATGCGGCATCCATGTGGACCTGGGCAGAAAGCAAGCTAATCTCAGTGATCAGTAAACCTGCATAAACAGGTGCCACGACAGTGAGGTGCGTCCGAGCGTAAAAAGGCTTAAAAATACACAGCCGTCTACTTTTCCCGACGTTGAAACGGAAACCTCAGCACGTTTTTAAGCAGTGTGCTTCTTTGCCTATGCTGCTTTTTGTTCTCCTGTATTAACCTACATTCCGAGAGGCAAGATTGATCGCCAGAAAATTTCAACTTCTTTCTTTCCTTTATTTCTGCCCTTGGGTAGTTGCTAATGATGACGGACTGGAGGTAAAATAACTTCTGACCGTAATTTGTCTAGGCAAAGGCCGTAAGCCGTGGCGCACTTTGGTTAAAATAATAATCACCCTTTTTTTCTTGGGGTACAAATGAGAGGAGGATGCTGGCCAAGGTAGTGAAAATGAAGAAGACGCAATTTTCGTGGAGTTTGCCGAATTCAAGAAGCGATGGCAAGTTTATGCTCTCGATTTATTGGTGTTCGCCATAGGCATGAAACTAGAGAAGGAGCGTTGGCCGCTGTGTAAGACGAGGGACGCTTACTCACAAAGCTGCTTCGGGTTTTTAAATTTCACAGTGCGCCGTAATAAAAAAAAATTGCATATTATTATTGTTATTAATGCGGCCCCGTATGCGCTTTCAAGAGTTTTCTATGGTTGGAGTAGGCGCTGACGCAGACGTGTTTACACCGTGCGAGTGGTTGGCGTGATCCAAACCGTGAATCACCACGTGAGACGCGCTAACCCCGTTCTGCGGTCTCCAGCTTCAGTCCGGCAATCACACTGGGACAAGCTGCACCGGCTCTACTCTACCTTACCCACCACCTGTAGCTTCCCACACTCTCTTCGTCTTCCCTCCCCTATTTCCTCTATCTCCCCTCGGGCCCATAAGTGAAGAGAGGAGATTTCTTTCTGTCCAATTTGTCTCCTGCCAACCGATGCTTCAGACAGACGGACAGACAGACGGACAGATAGGTTTTTCCATCATGGTAGTTCTAATGCTAACGCATTGAAATGTATGTGTGCGTTTTCTACTGCGATGCAAGCTGCAGAAATTTGGGCGCGAAGTATTTTTTTTTACCAATACCAACAGCAGCAGTTTTAACTCAGCGGCTGGCCGGTAAGCAAAACAAGATCACATAATGAGGGATGTGGGAACCAAAAAAAAAAAAAACGGGACGCAAAAGCTCAAGGGACCAAGCTCGCATTGTTGTCGCCGCAATTCATCGTTTTCTGCAGAAGAAACAGTACTGAAACAGAAATTACCCAAAAGATTTATGTATATTGCGCAATTAGTAATGCTTCAGGCGTTGCGCGCGACGAGACAAATCCTTGCAAAAAAGGAACGATTGGATAGAAGGTAATACAGCAGAAGGGCACCAAAACAAAGAAAAAATAGGAGAAACCGCTTGAGCGAGGTGCTGGTTTTTGTCCAGAAAGCAATTACGACGTCGGTGGGAATGTCCTTTCGCAAATGGGGACAGACGGAAGATGGGAGGAAGGGAGAGAGGAGAGCAGGGGCATTGAAAGAATGTGATGTTTTATTGAATATGTAGCTTCAGCGCGACGCAGACTGTAAAACGCGTAAAAGACGCTCATGAAGATTAGCCTTGCGCTGTTTTTGTTTCTTTCTAGAGGACATCAATTTTTTTTAGTATTGTTGTGTTTTCTCAGGCGGCGCAAATTCTTAGGCTGCCACAAGAAATATTTGGTTCTAAATTTGCGTGCGGGTTTTCGTTTCGTTGGTGCACCATTTTTTTTTCTGTTTCGGCCTTTGTGTGCTTTCTGCGGTGCGAATACTTTGAGCAAGGTAGTGACGTATCCAATTATTTGCATTCCGCCGGAAAGCTGTGTAACCCGCGATGCCGAAAAAAATTTTAAACAGAAAGCAGTCGGCTTTCGAGTATTTTTCTCAAAAAACAAGGGGTAGATTAAAACATACTGTAAAAATGTTTCCAAGCAGCGAAAGACTGTCTTTAGAAGCAAAGTACCTAATTGCTTGGATCTCAAAATCGCCATTACGAATGAAAAGCAAACAGCTTGAGTGCCGCTTTGCTGACTGAATTTGTTGTTTTCGGAAGCTTAAGAAACCTCCTTCTGTGATGTAAGTATGTTAAGATCGTGGTTTATTCTTTTGTTGTCTATTTTGCCCGTATATGGTTTTCCAGAAAAAGAGCTCGTGGAAAGAAAAAGTACAAAGCAGAAAAGAGAAGCAGTGCAAGCATTTGCAATTATTTATGACATTTTTATAAATGTTACCCTTTTTCAGAAGGAGAAAATTTTTTATATGCGGGCAGCTTCATTGTGAAAATGAATTTGATATAACACATCACTTCTTCGGCCAAGAAACACTGGTTGTAATAGTTGAGCTTCTCTACTTATGCCGGTTGCAAACTCAAGAATGCATGAAATCTGTCAGACGGTCAAAATAGAACAGTCTAAAGAAACTTTTTTATCTATACTTGAGAGTTCATTAGCCTCTTGTTATTTTTCGGAAAGCCAACACTAACGTGTAGGACGAAAGTTCCGATGCCTTTTATACCAGAAGTTCCTTTTTAGTGTTTTTCTGACTGGGGACCAAAATGAATTCATTGTCAGTTTGTTTTGTTTTCTCAAGATATGCCTGTACTGTGCTCCGGCGGTGGCGGCGGTATTTCTCTGGAAGCAAAACACAAAGAACGTCTGTCTGCTGTGCAATGCTAGTGCACGCTTAACGACTGTAGTGGATGAAATCAATCCGTAGCCCTCCAATGCGCTCCCTGTCTATCACTCCTCTATCCTTCTTAAATTTTTTCCTGACAGCGCGGTTCAAGTGTCCGCGGAGAGTGAGTTTACTGCTCCTTTCCATTCCTCACAAGGAATTCATTATTGCAGTCTTAAAGCGCGCATAACTGGCTCCAGCAAAATTCCACAAGTCTCAGTAAACAAAACTGCGTGTAATAGTCAAGATGACACTCACCCGCAGTGGCAAACCTAGTGAAGAAACTGAACGGGTTCGAGAAATCGAGTGTTTAATTATATGAACTTGGCTTGCTTTAATTTCTTACTTTAATTTGCATTCCCAATCAGAGAGAACTTTGCGAAATGTCAACCAAATGTGGCTGACCTTTTGTATATCAACTTGAAACTAGAAATCCTGCCTTCAGGCTCAGGGAGCGGATCGCGATTACTGGTGGACGAAATATTCAGCAGTGAAAGCCGGGAGTTGCATGTATGTGTCACGAAATGACGTGATTACTACCTTACCTCACGCCCTCGCTCTAGCGTCTACCTCTCAAGTACTCACGTTCGGGCTGGCTGTGGTGTATTGGGTTTTTCGTAAAGAAAATTAATCGTGGCATTGTGGCTGCGGTGTTCTATCGTAGCCAGTGGCACAGCGGGGAGAGGAACCAGGATTTGGCACCGAAAGTACGACTTGAGCGACGACAACCCCCCGTACGTATCTTGACGCGCGCATGACAATGCTCAGCCTATTGTACATGTATCGCCTATGAGAGTGAATAGACCGCATCAATTGTACCAAATGCGACTCGCTTTGAATTAGGAGCTCACTTCGCTGCGGACGTTGTATTCAGTTCTTCCTTACAGTACCGGCCAGAGCCGCAAAGTTTTCCATCGAAGTCTAGCAGTTTCAGTACCCTCTGCGCAATGCAAGTTCGCTGCACGAGTGTACCACATGAATCAATCCCAGCTACCGTTGTTTGCCTTAAGAGGCTGAGTGGAATGCACAACATTGTTGAACGCAAGCGAAGCAAAAACGCGATGCTGATGGAAGCGTAAGAAAGGGCTAGAAGGCATATACCTCACAACTATCATGTGCTAGAAAGCTAGCATGCTGTATAAGCCTATAGACTTTAAAATAGTGATTTTCGCAATCTACTGGCCAATGGAGAATCATAGTCAATGAACAGACTGACACAGATGCATCTGATTACTCTGGCGATGATCGCTGTAGACAAGTATCGTAGACAATCAGCTGCGCCGCTTTCAGCGGCTAGCAGTATGCTATAAATCTCTATTGAAGTCAGCCTAAGATATGCGACTGTTTTCACATCATAAACTGGGTTCCCTGAACTTCTGTAAACTCGCTTTCATATTTTCGCACCAATTCCCCTACAACAGGATATGTGTTAAAATTGTTTGTTGAGCGCAATCCGAAATTAAACAACTCGCCTGTACTTCCTAGTTAACATTGAATTAACTAAGGATTTTATACGAGCGAGAAAACAACGGAAGTCAAATCAAAAAGTACAAGATGCAGCTCAGTGTGGGAACAAGCCAGAAATATGCGCATGCCCTACCTCGTCAGCTTGCAGCGTATTCCCCTGAGGAGTAGCAGTTCTTTCCCGCAAGCATGGCTCTGCTCGCGTAATTCCGACGCCGATGGTTCTCGCACGTTGGGAGCGGGGATTGCGGAGCGCGCTGGCGATGCGGTGTCGATGGAAGTATCGGCCAAGTGGGGGCGCTAGGGCTGTAAGCGATGTTGTGTGCTGGCAGCACCGTCGGCAGTGATGGCACCAACCAACAAACATCGCAAGATCTTGCTTGGGTCTCACCCATCAGAATAGTGCTTTCGCTACATGTTACTTTTCCCTCCGACCCCCATATTTTCATTGAACCGAAATTGTAGCGTTGGAATTTAGGTACGTTCCCAGATTCGGTAACCGGAAGCTCCGAACAAGAGAAACTAAACCTACAACTCACTTGTTGTACGCTTGCGCGACTTTTTTTTTTTTTTGGTAACGAGCAGGGTTGACATAACTAGAGCACTGACTGGTGCTCTATATTTAAAAGCAGTGTGATATTAAGAATGGGACGCGAGAACATAAAAAAATCTACCTGAGTGGTTCAAAAACGGTTCACTTAAACACACCACACTAATGAGCACGAAAGACGGAAAGTAAGAGAGAACTTCTAGCATAATTGGGCCAACGTCGCAAGATACTTTTTTGTTACTGCCCGTAATGAACTACAGTCTGCACTAGAGTTGGAAAGCTCAAAAAGTTCATTTCGTTCTAGGTGCGTCGAAGCTATTGTTGTCGTTCTTGGTTTTTGTTATTTACTTCCTATATAGTCTGCTAGAGTCCCAAGGGCATGCATCATCACCAAGGAGTGTGCTCCGTTGCGAGGTGACAAAAAACATTAGCCATGGTACTAACCGATCTCATCAGCAAATGAAGCGATGATTAATGTGCTGAGCAGTTATAGCGGCTATTAGTCAAACGCCCATCTTCAATCCGAATACTTGAGGAGAGCATCTTGCCCCCAGTTCACATATAACACGCTACTGAGAAAAATACGGCCGACAACCTCAATCTCATGATGTCAAACACGATGAAGAACAGGTAGAGCCATCTACTGGTTTATTAAATAAAATTTTGACCCCGGGAACAACATTGTGCGATATGAACCAAACTGTACTAGTGGCCATCGAACTTTTTTGTAGCGATAGCTACATTACGGTAGCATTTCGAGCCCTCAGCATGGCGCCGCCACCCTGTGGCTGCACTGCCATTCCGTGGCTGCGCCGCCACGATGTCACGTGATTGGTCACTGGTGCGGAGCAGCTGCCGGTGGCGCGGCGCCGTGGGTGGTCACGTGGTTCGTCACGTGGTTGTTCACGTGACTAGACACGTGGTGCGGAGCAGCTGCTGCTGACGGTAGCGCGGCGCGCCAGCGAAACCGAGCTGCCACAGTTGTGCGCATGCGCCGTGTCAAGTGGGACGAAGATGAAGAAGGAACGCCCAGCGAAACGGAGCGGCGTAAGACTGACTTTGCAATTCAGCTGAGCAAGTTCCACTGGGCCAGCTGCAGCTATCGCGTCACTCCAGGTTTAACCAGAGCTAAACCACTGCCAATTTTTTTTTCTACCTGGTGATCGGGATACAGCCGTCTTGATTTCAATCCACATGGACGCTGTCGCACTATGCCACTGAAAACTGGGCGTCAAGGCCCGAATTAAATATGGGCAGATAATTGTGGAAGTTGGTCTACGTTTCTTGTGGAATAGTTCAAGCACCAGCGATGTGTTAGCGATCCATCGGCTGGGTTTTCTGGTAGTCAAATATATTTTTTACGTGATCGAATGAGAATATTATGTTGGTGATTTCCCACTAGAAGCTTGGCACGCGGCGTGCGATTGCTCCGGTTTTTTTTTTTGTGTATAAATTGAAACTTCTTAATAAAAAATCTTGCGCTTCGATTAAGCGCTGTGTCCCCTCTGTGTTGTATTTTGCTGCCGCTTTGAGTATCTCACACTGAATTAAATCTATGAACCTGTTTGTGCTGAAAAAAACATGTATCGCGTGGCCTAAACGCTGAGGCACGGGAAAATCTGAATGCCACACTGTAGGGATGTTTCTTTGCTTTTTTTGAAGCGACCTAGAAGGTCATAAGAGGCTGGCACAAAACCGTAGGGCATGCGTGAAGTCGGAACACCGTGGCCAACAGCCATCGAGGAGGTTACCGAGAAAATGGGAAAGATACTGGCTGGCGGAAGGATTCAGGGTGACGACGTCTGTTCTTATTTAATGTCTCACTGATTTTGCTGATTTCCGTGCCAGTGCGTTGTTTGTTCAGAACAGTACTCCGTTTTCCTAGCGGCCAAATCCCGCATGGCCGTCAAGAAAACGAAGAGGCGTAGAAAGAAGCAAAAAAGGAAGAGTGGTAGGAAGCGATGCTCTCGTATAGTGGAATTCCTTCTCCAATCTTTCGATTGAGCTAGCAGCAAGGGAGCAAACAAACAACTCGGGACATGTCCGCGCTTCATTTTGAACGCCGAATCTTTCTGTCACGTGCGCTGACGTATTACCACGTGACGGTGACAAGGCGAACGTCGGCTGGTAGCGAAGCAGATGGCGACGGTGAGACGGAAGTGCTTCTTGGGTGCAAACCGGTGACCCCGGGAAAAGACAGACTTTGCAGAAGCGACAGCGGCACGTATGCTTGACAGTTGTAAGAAATTCTCGACTCTGTCACAGTTTGGAAAGAGAGATACTCACATTTTATTGGAATA
>JARKHS020025996.1:0-54595 GCA_030143305.2 Amblyomma americanum
ACATTACTCCGTACGCACTTACTCCCCCGACGAAGGAGTAACTTTGCACCCAAAGGGGGTCGCCACAGCGTCAGTGGATTTACCCCCTTAAAGGAGTAAGACCACTCCTTTTTTTCTTAGAGTGCAAAACTCAAAACTTTAGGACGGAATGTTCCCATTGGTGAAATGAACGCCGCATACCTACTAGCCTCTTCTGTAAGTGGAACCTGCCAATAACCCCTGACAAGATCTAGGGTGGAAATAAACTGAGCGCTACTAACTTTCTCAAGGCGCTCCTCGATGTTAGGGATCGGATAAATTTGATCCTTAGTGATGGAATTAAGCCTGCGGTAGTCGACGCAAGGACGAGGTTCCTTGCCCGGTACCTCAACTAAAATCAAAGGGGAGGTATAATCACTCTCACCCGCCTCAATAACACCGAGCTGTAGCATTTTCTTTACCTCGGCCTCCATAATATCGCGCTGGCGGGGTGACACCCGGTACGCCTTGGATCGTACTGGCTCTGGGGAGGTAAGTTCTATATCATGAGTAAGGACAGAAGTCCTACCAGGCCTCTCAGAGAACTGACCTTGAAACTCTTGTAAGAGTTGGTGTAGTTCGGTTTTCTGCTCAGCCGACAGCGGTGCTTTAATGATTAAGTCACTAATGACCTGATCAGTGTCTTCCCTGTTCGTCACTGAGCCTAGTCCCGGAAGCTCGATCGGAAGCTCTTCGGGAACGTTTACCATCATACACACCACTGCTTCCCGTTGTCTATAGGGTTTGAGCAGATTACAGTGGTAAACTTGCTGTGCTTTCCGTTTTCCTGGCAGACTCACCACGTAGTTAACATCCGACAGTTTTTGAACAATCCGTGCTGGGCCCTCCCACTGCACGTCGAGTTTGTTTTTTAGCGATGTGCGCAATATCATTACCTCATCGCCCACCTCAAAACGACGGGCCCTGGCTGTTCGATCATAATAAACCTTGGCCCTCTGCTGGGCCTTTGCCATTGCTTCACCTGACAACTCCTGTGCCCTTCTTAAGCGTTCGAGGAGACTAAGAACGTACTCGACCACGACTGGGTCGTCGCCCCTGCCTTCCCACGAGTCTCGAAGCATGCGAAGCGGAGACCGCAGCGAGCGACCGTACACCAGCTCAGCTGGCGAAAACCCCGTAGCCGCATGCGGCGCGGTCCTTAATGCAAACATCACCCCAGGCAGACACAGCTCCCAATCACTTTGTTGCTCAAAACACAATGCTCTCAACACGCGCTTCATGACGGAGTGGAGCTTCTCAACGGAATTCGACTGTGGGTGGTACACTGAGCTGTGTAACAGCTTTACCCCACACCTTTCGAGAAAGGCTGTCGTCAAAGCGCTAGTAAACACTGTGCCCTGATCTGACTGGATTTCCGCAGGGAAACCAACTCGCGCAAATATGGACAGTAGTGCATTGACTATCTCAACTGAGCTGAGTTCTTTAAGCGGCACTGCTTCAGGGAACTTTGTCGCTGGGCAGATCACAGTCAAAATGTGTCTGTACCCTGTGGCTGTTACCGGCAGAGGTCCCACTGTATCAATAACGAGCCGTCTAAAAGGCTCCGTAATGATAGGTACCAAGTTCAACGGCGCCCTCGATTTGTCCCCTGGTTTGCCAACCCGCTGACAGGTGTCACATGTCCTCACAAAGTGTTCTACGTCACGAAAACACCCTGGCCAATAGTACTCTTGCAAGAGACGGTCCTTAGTCTTCTTAACTCCTAGGTGTCCGGACCACGAACCGCCATGCGACAAGCGCAACAGATCCTGACGGTAGCACTGAGGCATGATCAGCTGATCGAACTCGACTCCTCTGCGGTCTAGATACTTCCGGTACAGGACCCCACCTCTTTCCACAGAACGAACATTTTTCTTGGCGATACCTTCCTTGACATTGCAGCGCATGTTTTCTAGGCTGCCATCTTTTTTTTGCTCGGATATCAAAGCCGACCGGCTGACTTTTAGCAACCTATTAAGTCCATCGGACGTAGGCGCGATGAGCAAATCTGCAGATAGCTCTTCTAACTTTCCCGCGTCGGACGTTTCCTCTCCAGTACCTGGTGCCTTCAGCGCTACAGGCTCAATTTTATTCAGTTCGGACGTGCTCTGAATATCAGCTTGCTGCGCCTCCGACCCTTTCTCATTGTTCGACAACGTCGGCCCCGCAACTACCGCCTTTGCAGCGAGCTCCCGAACTCTCGATCTGGTTAAGGCCTGAACGCTAGCCTCACCAAACAAAAGCCCCTTCTCGCGCAGGATGTGATCGGACCTGTTAGAAAATAGGTACGGGTACTGGGGGGGCAGCATAGATGACACTGCGGCCTCCGTCTCAATTGCTCCGAAAGGTCCTTCAATAAGCACTTTTGCTACGGGCAGACACACGCTGTGAGCTTCCACGGCTTGCTTGATCCATGCGCACTCGCCCGTGAACATATCGGGTTCTACGTAAGAGGGGTGAACTACATCCATTGTAGCTGCGGAATCACGAAGCACTCGGCACTCTTTCCCGTTCACGAGGAAGTCTCGCATGTAAGGCTCGAGAAGCTTCATGTTCTCGTCAGTGCTGCATAATGACAAAAACACGACTTTTGTTTTTGTTTCTGGACACTGCGCCGAAAAGTGACCCGGCTTCTGGCACGTATAACACACGCGCGCTTGCCTCGCCTCGAACCGCTTTCTGCGTTCGGCTTCGGCTGCCGCCGTCTCCTTACGTTCGGTCGGACTGCTTTCACTCGCATCCGCACTACGTGTGTCCCCCCTTGCTCTCATGGGTGTGAACTTCGGCCTCTCAGACTTGGAGCCAAATTCACCCTTTTGACCATCCTTAGCTACGCGAGCCCGACGCGTCACAAACTCCTCGGCTAGCTCGGCGGCTTTAGCCACTGTACTAACGTCTGGCCTATCCAAGACCCAGTACCGCACGTTCTCAGGTAACCGACTATAAAACTGTTCCAGCCCGAAACACTGCAGAATTTTCTCGTGGTCACCAAACGCTTTCTCTTCTTTGAGCCACTCCTGCATGTTTGACATAAGCCTGTAGGCAAACTCTGTATATGACTCGCTTCTGCCTTTTTCATTTTCCCGAAACTTCCGACGGAACGCCTCCGCTGACAGCCTGTACTTTTTTAGCAGACTCGATTTCACTTGGTCGAAATCCTCTGCCTCCTCTCTCTTTAAGCGAGCGACTACGTCGGCCGCCTCGCCGGGTAACAAAGTGAGCAAGCGCTGTGGCCACGTTTCCCGAGAGAACCCCTGCTTCTCGCACGTTCGCTCAAAGTTAACCAGGAACAAACCAATGTCCTCTCCAAGCTTAAACGGCCGCATCAGGTCAGTCATTTTGAACGATACCCGTTCTCCTGCACCGTGTGCCTGACTTCCATTACGAGCGCGTTCCATCTCTACCTCGAGACGCTTCATTTCCAAAGCGTGTTGACGGTCGCGCTCTTCTTTCTCTTTATCTTTTTGTTCTTTACGTTCGCGCTCGTCTTTCTCTTTTTGCTCTTTACGTTCGCGCTCGTCTTTCTCTTTTTGCTCCCTCTCCTCAATGGTCTCAAGGCATTCCGACAGCTCGTCATCCTCAGCCTCCAACTCAAGAATAGCCCTTAGCAGTTCTGGTTTTCTGAGTTTGTCTGAGACATCCAGACCCAACTCTCTTGCAAGCTCCAGCAATTTCGGTTTGCGCAACGACTTCAAATCCATGGCTGCTCCGAATGCTGCTTTCTCTACTGCCTACTATTGTCTTGCCGCAAACTAACCCGGCAGCAACGACAACACAATTACCAGCTCTGTTTCTGACACTAACAAAAGCCTGGCAAAACTCAGAAGAAGAAAGTCCCGCACTCACCAAACCTCGCAGCCAAGAATTCAGCGCAGTCGTTCCGCTGCAGGCAACCAGTCATCACACAGGGCTCGTTGCACTGCTCCCGGATGGTCGTTGAGCTGCTCAGCATACAGTTGACCGCATATCTTCGCTGCTGGCCTCCGTTGTCGGGATCTCACCGCTGGCAACCAGTTGTTGCAAATGGGTTGCAAGCCCCAAGGGTAGCGTTGGCCTGGCGGCCTGGGGCAAAGCTGGAAACATCCGAAGGTCCCGGCAAAGGATGAGTCGACTGGCAACAGAACAACTTGTTTATTCTGGCATCGCAAAAGAGCAGCCGGTCAGGGCGACCACGTTACTCGAAGGAAGAAATCGAAGTCTCTCGTTGGCGTCCGGGGCAGCTCCCTTTTTACCCACGGAGTCGAGGGCAAGAAGGAACGGCTTGGGAAGAGGCGTCTGATACGGCGACGCTTGTACATGTTCAGACGTGACGTGCGCGTCCGCCGGGCCGGCGCCGGTCAGACCTCCTCGCCTCCCAGTTGGGGAGCTCCTCTCCCCGGCTGCCGCGCTTTGACAAGCGTGGGCACCAACATGCACACACACACACACACGCACGCACGACGACACGTGGCACTGAAACCTGCCTGGACGCGCTTGGCGGGAGGCGTTGCGGCAGCGAAGAACGGGCCCAAAATGACCGCCACTTTGAACGAAGCCGCGGCGTCCGTTGCATCCGCGCCGGCTATACCGCGCGTCGTAGGCGAGACGTAACATCGTAGAATGTTGTAAAACACTTTTTTTTAGTTGTTAAAGTTTGGGACTTCAAATTAAAAAGTAGTTCACTGTGACTTGACCACACATACTGCAGAGAGGTTTGTCTTCATTTGTCGGTAAGAAGTTGTGTGTAAGGTGTGTGTATGTGTCCAATGCGTAGGCGAAATAAATAAACTTCCGCAAAGCATTCCTGATGCCCACACGATCTCCATTCTCCTAAAATTGGCTTTACAGAATGTAGTTTGTTGTTTACTTTCTCTTTCCGTGCAGCCTGGCACTTATTGCTCAGTTCACTGTACGTTAACTTCAAACGTTCTCTGTGCGGTATGTTAACCTCTTTTATTTGGCCAAACGTGCATGTGCAGCACGTGCATCTGCTCTCTCCTTACCCACAATTCCGACATGGCCGTGCAAACGCACTCTCATCAGCCTCACCAAAGACTCACACAAGTCGCAAGCGCGCGAACCACCGCGGAGAAGACCCGAGACGCCGCTCGAAAGGGAAAAAAGCAAACGAGCGAATCTCAAAAGTAGCGCGCACTTCCCGATGCGAAGACTGGTAGTAGGAGGAAATATCGCGCGCCATTTCCGCGACCCTATGCTGCGTACTACAAGCAGTAAAACACGCGCGCGTATGCAGGAGTCAACGCGCCGACGTCGCCGCCACAGTCGTCGGCCCACACCAGGAAGTGCAATTTGTCACCCCCACCCCCCGCCGTGGCACGGACAAGCGCGCGCCTCCGCGGCAATACGGTAGGCACACCTTTTTACTGTCTTTTTTTTCCTTCTCAGGCGACATGCCTACTTTACAACCATCGGTGTGTTTCCTTCCCATCCAATCCGTGCTCCCTGCGGCGTATGAGACGGAGCGCTTTTCGAAAGAAATATGTGCGACGAAGGCGTCTAGGTCTCGTATAGAAATAAGGGGTTCAATGCGCGGGCAAAATGAGGTACAGGTCGCGTTTACATAAGTGCGACCGAAGTCGTCTAAAGTCCAATTTTTTTCAGGGAAAGTACAAAAAGATAGAAAGAGAGAGTGGAGGGCGAGTCGCGCCTTTCTTTCTCAAAATGCGCTCTTTCTCTCGGAAAGTCGATTCGGGATGCATTCTGTCGCATTCATGTAAACGCGGCTTCGGGAACAGGAACATGCGACAATCGCTTGTGTTGTGCCCGTGTTCGGGTGCCATGTTCCGGCCACACTGCGAACACCCTATCGCGTTTCACCCCATTCCGAAGTTCTCGTCTCGGACAGAATCAGTGGCGGGATTCACGCGGGCCACTGGTTTCAAGAGCCTAAAGCGCTCGACAATGTATTCACCTGTACAACTTCCAAGACGCTCGTTTGCCGTTCCGAGGGAAGGGCCAGAAGTTACTAACATCCACCTGAGGGGAAGCAGACGGTCAAAAAGCAGATCTGTCTGAAATAATTAGTTTTTTGGGGAAAGAAAATGGCGCAGTATCTGTCTCATATATCGTTGGACACCTGAACCGCGCCGTAAGGGAAGGAATAAAGGAGGGAGTGAAAGAAGAAAGGAAGAAGAGGGGCCGTAGTGGAGGGCTCCGGTATAATTTCGACCACCTGGGGATCTTTAACGTGCACTGACATCGCACAGCACACGGGCGCCTTAGCGTTTTTCCTCCATAAAAACGCAGCCGCCGCGGTGGGGTTCGAACCCGGGAACTCCGGATCAGTAGTCGAGCGCCTTAACCACTGAGCCACCGCGGCGGGTAGTATCTGAAATTCAAGGGAAAGCTCAGTTACTTTATTTTTGCATCAGCACCTGTGAACTTTGAATTGTGTGTTAGGAGGAATGGTATAGTCCTAAAATCCTGCCAGGTAATAACGGTACCTTTCGCGCTGTCGACCAATCAGAACATTGCGTCACACTCAATATAACGCGCACAGGCGAAAAATATAACACACAATTAATAGATTCACGGATACATGCACACACGCCAAGCGCTTGTCTTGTGTGGGTATTCGCAACTCTGTCCTGTGGGCTACTTTCTTCAATGTGCTCCCACGTTCGCGAACGTCTGCAACCCACTGTGCCGACTTCCTGCCTTCCGCTAAAGCACTGCTACAGCATTCCATTGGCAAATTCGCCAAATCCAGTGATACACATTCACTGCTGTACAACAGTCTGGCTACCAGCACTTATTCCGGCTCTGGGATTGGGAAACTGCTACTTCGACGAATTCCCCCGTCCTGGTGGTGCTACCAACTGGCGAGTTTGTCTCGCAGCGAATACTGGGCACGTGCACCGGCACTGCGGAAGCGAGATGGGCTCTGGCCACGGCAGCATTCGTCACCGCGGTCTTGTGTAAACGATAGCCTCTCCTTTTCCGCCATCCCTTTCCCCCGACCCCTTCCCCCTGCTGGTGAACAATGACGCCACAAAATGGCCAATATGAGCAGCGTCCGGTATCCCCTCCCAAGAATATCCGATAGTGCAAACAACAACAACAAACTTGGCGACAGCGCCGGCCGCACAACACAAACCGCAGTCGGAAACGTCCCGCCGCCGCCACTCCTCGTCGTCGGGGACGCTATTTACGCCCAGGTCGTCGACGCGCATTCCGGAATAGCCGCCGAACATTGCGCGGCGGTTCCGGGCACATTTTTGCTCCGTGGAACGCCTCGACGGACGCGTAGCGTAAACAACATGAACAAAAAAAAGAAAGGTAACAGGACGCCTCAAAAAGAAAAGTGATGAACGACGACAGCGTGTCCGCGTGTCGACGGCAACAACCCGAAGACGAAGTTGCGCTCCCGGAATGGAGAAAAACGAAAGAAAGAGGCCTGCGCTTCTCTCGTTCCCTGCAATGGCACTGCGTCACTCTCACACGGTTCGCTTGGAAAGACGCCGCTTCAGCGGGACGCCTAGGGGTGCAGTGATGAGCGAAGGGCTCTGGGGCACCTGCCAGAGAAGGCGAGAATAGCTTCGCCCGGAAAGCTGTAAAGCGCCACGGCAATGGCGCAAGCAGTCATTAAGTTACTGCGAATATTGCGACATGGGAGTAGACGCTTCTCTATAAATGGCCTTTCTGAATACTCTTGACGGTATGTTGTAACAAAATAACTGCATATACTATACACATCAGTGCAAAATGTACGGCAACAAATGAGAAGATGTAAAAAAATACTAAAATATTCGGAAATGATTATTCCTGGACATGAGGATTTTTCTGGATCCACATGACATTTGGGGACGCTCTTCAGCTCTTCGGAGCTTACTCTAATGCCAACACTAACGTTGCCTATACGTTGAAATGTACTCCACGTAGGAGAATTGGATGAAACGCATTCGTCCCAAGTACATATTTTTGTTTTTGTTTTGTGCCTGCTTTTAATGATACGACACCACATGCTGGCGATTGTTGTTGTAAACGTGGGCGCTTCTTCGTATTCACCTGCTTGCAGTTACGCGCGGAAAGCAACGAGCCAGCGTTATCGAGCGAGCCGTGCACGCGTAGATGCCGGTGGGGAGGTGGCTGCTGCCTCCGGAGGGTTTCAAATTCCCAAGGCTTCACGCAGACAATGCCGGCTTCCTCGCAAAGTGCCAGTGGTTGTGCTAGCGCAGTAGAAAACGCACATCGAGCTGTCCTCGGTGTCCCATTACCACCCGGTGAGCCAAAGCAACTCAAGGAACTGGACATTCAACAGAGGGTCCAGTGAAGGTAGTGAGTATCTTTGTCATCATCACCATCATCTTCATCACGCTGTTCAACTCAACTGCTTGCCGCCGCGGTGGTTCAGTGGTTTGGTGCTCGGCTGTCGATTCGAAAGACGCGGGTTCGATCCCGGCCGCGGCGGTCGAATTTCGATGGAGGTGAAACACAAATGGCGTCCGTATGCTGCGCAGTGTCAGTGCAAGGCAAACAATTCCAGGTGGTAAAAATTTCCGGAGCCCTTCATTACGACGTCCCCACAGCCTGAGTCGATTTGAGACGTTAAACCCCCATAAAGCAAAACTCAACTGCTGTAACAAGGCATCGATCCACCGTCAATCGCTAAATAACCATGTCCTGCGTCTGGCTCGCCACTCCTATTATTGCGGGATGCCTGATTTCTCGGCAGCGGCTGATGTTCCGCACAAGCCTCATTCTCACTGTATGCATTTTTCTGTTAGTGTTATGAACAGCGCTCTTTTTTTTTTGTTGCCTGAACAACCACATACACAGACCAGAAGGCATCACATCAGGACATGTCCAACATTCTCGGACAAGTATTTATAAAATTACAAAATTATAAGATACTGATATGGATATATTGAGGGTAATTGCCCTTTCTTCTGGTATGTTGCAAAATCAATATTTTAAATTATTTCCATTGATCACATCGAGCAGTTAAGACTGCCACAGAAAACCAGTGGGGTACGCTTTGGAAAATTCAAGAACGTGAATAGAAAAAAAATACAACATTGCCGTCGGGTGATCTGCGGATCATCATCATCATCATCATCATCATCATCATCAGCCTTACTACACCCACTGCAGGACAAAGGCCTCTCCCATGTCTCTCCAATTAACCCTATCCTTTGCCAGCTGCATCCACCCTTTGCCTGCAAACTTCTTAATCTCATCCGCCCACCTCACCTTCTGCCGACCCCTGCTATGCTTACTTTCTCTTGGAATCCACTCCGTTACCCTTAAAAACCAGCGGTTATCTTGCCTTCGCATTACATGCCCTGCCCAAGCCCATTTCTTTCTCTTGATTTCGACTAGGATGTCATTAACCCGTGTTTGTTCCCTCACCCACTCTGCCCGCTTCCGGTCTCTTAACGTTACACCTACCATTTTTCTTTCCATGGCTCGCTGCGTTGTCCTTAACCTAAGCTGAACTCTTTTCGTTAGCCTCCACGTTTCTGCCCCGTAGTTGAGTACCGGTAAGGTTATGCTGTTGTACACTTTCCTCTTGAAGGAAATTGGTAAACTGCCACTCATGATCATGATCAGAGGTAGATCTGCGGATATATTGATTTTTATAATAAAATCTTGCATATAGAATATCGTTAGCTGGACAGGCAATTTGGCGAGCAGAATTGATGGCGGAAAATAAGCAGAGATGTCGCTGAAGACGAAGTATCGTCAGCTGGACAGGCAATTCGGCGATCAGAATTGATGGCGGAAAATAAGCAGAGATGTCGCTGAAGACGGAGTATCCTCAGCTGGACAGGCAATTCGGCGAGTTCGTTTCGCACGAGCTCTAACTTCTAACAGGTTTATTCACAGCTCTAACTTGCAACAGAAGGTTTATTCCCGCGGAATGGAACTAAACACACGTTGACTGGTTTCCCGCTGAAAAATGCTTTTGTCCAGAATAGTTGGGTATGGATGCGAACGTGAACTTCAGTTTGCAATAAAAGCTTCAGCCTGTATTCGGCTGAAGTCGTATGGACTAAAAACCTCTCATATGAGGCAGCTCTTCAACACTCGCTAGCCATTCAAGATAAAGAACAGTGTTCACCATCCACGATACACTATAGTTTGGTTTAGGTTTATGGGGGTTTAACGTCCCAAAGCGACTCAGGCTATGAGGGACGCCGTAGTGAAGGCCTCCGGAAATTGCGACCGCTTGGGGATCGTTAACGTGCACGGACATTGCGCAGTACACGGGCCTCTAGAATTTCGCCTCCATCGAAATTCGACTGCCGCGGCCGGGATCGAACCCGCATCTTTCGGGCCAGCAGCCGAGCGCCATAACTACTCAGCCACCGCGGCGGCCCCCCCGATACACTATAGTGTCAAGCAGGTGCAGCTGCAACACTGCCCGGTACTTCGGAGAGGCAGCAGCGGCCGCAACTACGTCGCGAACATGGGACCGCGGCCTTCGCACGGGTCAAGGCGTCCCGGCGACGCAGGCGCTGTCGGGCCGTGACGGGACCCCCGCAAAGACGGAAAGGCCATTCACGCCACGGCTTCAAAGCCGCTCTTGAAGGCACGCGCAGGACAAGCTGAAGCTGCAGGACGTGTCGACGGATTACGTTCACCTTCACCGGCTGATTCGTCATCACCATCATTTATTTTACCCTTAAAGGCCTCTATTGAGGCATTGCATAAAAGGAGGGGGGGTCAAAGCAAATACAATTGAAAATAAAACGTTAATACAATAAATCATTAAGCAATACAATAAAATGAAGAACGATACAATCACAATACGACAATAATTGGTCAGTGCTGATTGGTAAAAAGGCTGCATTACACGGTAACAACAACGACAAGAAAAATAGTAATTGTAACTGGTTAAAGAAGTTTGAGACAAATGTGCAATATCTTTTATTCAGCACAATGATTAATTAATGCCGTGGAAATTTGGTAGGGTCGTGCTCGTTTACAATGTAGTCGGGCAGCGGGTTCCAGTTTTCTATTGCAGTTGGCAGAAAAGATTTAATAAATGCTAATGCTGAGAAGTAAACTGCGATGCGTAGATATTTTTGGGGGGTTCGGATCCCAGGGGCTACAGACTTCATTGCATCAATTTAAAATAACTGATCACGGAGTCTTCTTCGGTGCAGACGGCGAGGTATTTAAACGTAATTTCCCCTCCAATTAATGCGTCTTGTACTGCTGCACAAAAAAACAAACATCACCCGTTCACAATCAATTTTTAAGAAAAAAAAAAACTGAACGTAGTTCTCAGGGTCGCTAACTTCCATACGGTGGTCACTGTGTTGATTTTGGTCTTATAACGTCGCAAATTTTAATCGAGCGCCAGAAAAAGAGAAGTCATTAGTTGAACTCCAATCTTCTAAGAAATCAATGCATTTAATTACGAAAAAGAAAAACATCAATGTAGCCACAGAGGGCTAAGAAATCGATTTATTTTTTTTTTATTTTTTTTACACCGAAGGAAAGTTACGCGGACTTGTCATCACCCCTCGGTGTCCCTTCAAAACGCGTGTACCTGAAGGTCTCCTATGGCACAACCAGAGTGCCGAGTTCTGCAAGGATCGAAGCGGTCTCGTTCGCGCGACCAAATGGACGTCACGCCATACAGTTTCCTTCACTTTATGTGCTGGCCCAGCACGAGCTTCGATCTAGCTATTTACGGAAATCGCTTTGCATCACAGCTTCCTCAAGGTTAACGGCTCTGCCATCGGCGTCACACGCTGCAATCGAACACTCCGGTATTTACCTGGTGGCCAATGAGAATGCATCACGGCGGAGCCAGGTATGGCGCTAGCACTTCGTCCCCAAGGACAGCGATAGGCCTGGCCGCTTCTTTTATACTTCTGACGACAATTTTTAACCTCCAGCCTGTGCTACGTAGAGAATCGCGGAATAAATTCGAGCACCTTAGTCAAAAGGCTTCACCTCAAGCCTTTTTTTTTCCCCAGCGGTTTGAATATGCAGCGGTCCAAAACCATTTGTAGGAGGGTACTGTAGAGCATCGCGACCGGGAATCTCAGGCGTGTACAAAAAAAAATATATATATATATATATAAGCAAGAATAAACCAGCGCGCTGCGTCCGCAGTCACATCAAGACAAGCCGCAGTAAGCAAATGCGGGCACTTCTTGCTTCCTTTTATTTAATTTTTTCGTTCATTACGATGTTTTCTTTTTATTCAAAATATAAACAAATAACGCCTTCGTCTGCGAAAGGCGAAGAGAGGGTTCTGTATCAAAGCAGAATGCGGGAAAGGATAAAATGATGCGAAAAAGAATGGATGGATGAGAAGGAAGCGAATGTCCCAAGCACTGAGACTCGCTCGCTACTCAAAGAAGCAACTGAGCGTGAAGGAATTGAGGAAATGGTTTGATTCGAGCACCAATAATGAAGAGTAATAAAGGAAAGATGTCAAGCTGTAGCTAAATGTAGTCGGGGTGGTGGTGGAGTATGCGTAATAGAACTTCGAACTAGAGCACTGCATTTCTCAAAGAGAAACCGGATAACAAAGGGAACGCAGCGATTTGCAGTTAAAAACAATACTGTTGTGTCCTCTGAATGCAAATGTCCTCTGAATGCTGTGACATTCATGACTTCAAAATTGTAATCAAAAGGGAATCACGGGACTGATTGTGGGACTTTTACCCCCATTTGAGAGGCTTGAGGCACTGGAGGGCTTGAAAAAAAAAAATGACTGTATCTGAGGGAGCTCCCACTCCACAGCCGTCGCTCGGAGCAAGCATGCTGGCATTAGGAAGCGTCATTCCGACGTTTACGGGAGATAAGACAGGGGTTCCAATCTGCGATTTCTTTTCCATGCTAGAAGAGATTGGAAAAATGGGGGGATGGTCCGATGCTCAAATGCTGGGAATGGCGAGGTGTAAGATGGCAGGAGCTGCTCATGATTTTGCCTGGCGAGACGAAAAAGTAAAATCCACAAAATCATTTGCGGAATTTAAGAAGCTCGCGTTTGAGCATTTCGACACTGAACCACGTCACGTGCGGGTACAGAGGTTCCGTGACGCCGGACAGATGGTAGGGGAGGACGTGCGAACATTTGCGTCGCGGCTTCAGCGCCTAGCACGCGATACGTTAAGCAGGGAGGAGGAAGGAGACCAGTTAAGGAAGAAATACGCGGAGGATATACTTAAAGAGGAAATGACCGCTTTGTTCGTGGCTGGTCTGCAAGACCCCGTGCGCCGGTTCGTGCTCTCGCGCAAGCCGAGCAATTTCGACCAAGCCGTGGAGGCCGCATTGGATGAGGAACAAAATGAGGCGTTAACGACAGCCGCAGCGAGAGTACGCGTCATAGAGAGAGCGGTGCTCAACCCTGAGGTTGCTCTCTTGACAGAGCGGTTAGATCGCTTAGAACAGCTGCTATCTCAGCAGGTAGAATGCCAGGTTGAAGCGCGCGCTCAACAGCGCCCATTCGCTGGAAACCGGAGACCGCCACAAAGCTACAGGCGCGGTATGCGAGATTTTGAAGAAATCGTATGCTTCGCTTGCCAGGGTCGCGGACACATCGCCAGGTTCTGCCAAAACATGCGCCGTGGGGAGCCACAAAGAGAAGCAGGCGAGACACGCCCTAAGCAAGCCTACCGCGGGGCTCCAGATACCGAGACAAAAAACTAGTTAGTCCTCCCCAGCCTGAGGAGCGTGGGGAGGGAGCAGTGGATGATGAGGTGGTGGTAGTTTGTGTGGCCGACGAGGCATGCCCTGTTGTGCGTTGCAAGTTAAATGGTTGTTGCATGGAATTGTTGATAGATACGGGGTCAAAGGTGACATTGCTTAAGGAGAGCAGTTTTAACACGCTTCGAAGGAAGGGGGACCGCGAGGTGTTGGAAGCGTCTGGTGGTATGGCAACCAAATTTGTAGGCATAACGGGGGATCCTCTTGGAATAAGTGGACTCTACCGGTTACACTTCTCTCTCGGCGGAATTGCATTGGAGCACCCCTGCTACGTATGCCCGGACACGGTGTCTCTGCCAAACGGAGTGTCAGGTATATTAGGGCAGGATTTTTTGAGAAAAGGGAAGGTAGTAGTCTCATTCTCTGAGGAAGAGGTTAATGCGGGCGGCTCAAAAGTTCCGTTTTTGAACAGGAGAGGGGCTGGGATTCGCATTACCGATATTGACACCCGTCAAACAGTGGGACCATTGGAGAAGGTATATTCGCGGGTTGCCGTCCGGCTGGTCGAGGAGGCGGTCGTCCTTCCTTGGTCGGAGCACATTTTGTACGCGTTTGTGCCTTCAGATGTAGAGAGCGGCGCCGTGGGAGTGCTTGAGCCGGTCGACTCTCTCAGCAATGGCCTGAAGGCAGCCGCGTGCCTCGTGACAGTTAATGACGCCCACAGAGTGCCCCTACGGGTGGTTAACTGTAGCCAGCAGCCACTGAGCCTTCCCAAGAACAAAACATTGGCTTTCTTCACCTCTGCGATAGAGCAACGTGAGCCCACCGATACGGTACTCGCAACTGTAGAGCATGCTAGTCCTTCGGCTGCTCCAAAGGTGTCGTTCGATCTTTCTCACGTAAATTCCAGGGAGAGGGAGGCTCTGGCTGGTTTGCTGAACGACTACTCGGAGGTATTCGCCGCGTCCAACCTGGATTTGGGCTGCTGTGGCGTTATAAAGCACAGGATAGAAACCGGCACTTCATCGCCCGTTTACCAGCGTGCGTACAGGATTCCTTACTCCCAACGTGAGGAGATGGAGCGGCAGGTGCAGGACCTGATTGATCGCGGCATTGTCGAACACTCAAAGTCACCCTGGGGAGCACCAGCACTATTGGTGGAAAAGCCAGATGGCTCGTATCGATTGGTAGTGGACTACCGCAAACTAAATGCCGTAACTCGCATCGATCCATACCCCATCCCCAATATACAGGAGACGCTTTCTCAGCTGGGCTCTGCCAGGTACTTCACGGTAGTGGACATGGCGGCGGGATTCTGGCAGATAGCAATGGATCCGGCAGATGCCGAGAAAACGGCATTCAACACGCCCTCAGGGCACTATGAATGGAAAAGAATGCCGATGGGTCTGGCCAACAGCCCTGCTGTCTGGCAGAGAACCGCTGATGTTATCCTGGCAGGTCTTCTGGGGAGGCTGTGCTTCGTGTATATGGATGACATTATCATATACAGTGACAGTTTTGATAACCATTTGCGCGATATTGAGCAGGTTTTGGTGCGACTAAGAGCAGCGGGTCTCAAGCTGAAGCCCTCTAAGTGCCAATTCCTCAAAAACGAGGTGAAATACCTCGGGCACGTTGTTTCAGCTGACGGCGTGCGACCGGACCCTGAGAAACTAAGGTGTGTCTCGGATTTTCCATCCCCGACTAGCGTCCGCCAGGTCCGGCAGTTTCTCGGCCTGATCGGTTACTACCGAAGGCACATAGAGGAGTTCGCCAAGCTCGCTAAGCCGCTCACCGCCTTAACAGCCAAAAATGTCGCCTTTCGCTGGGACGAAAACGCGGAGAATGCTTTTGGGGCCCTGAAAAGGAAGCTAATGAGTGCACCGCTGTTGCGCCACCCGGATTTTAATTTGCCCTTCGTTATGGCCACAGATGCGTCAAAATTCGCAGTGGGTGCCGTGCTATCTCAGGTTATCGAGGGCAAAGAACATCCCGTTGCTTTTGCTAGCCGACAGCTGAGCCCCACAGAGCAAAAGTACGGAGCTACGGAAAGGGAGTGCCTCGCCGTTGTCTGGGCAGTAAAGCACTTCAGATGCTACCTTTACGGCCGCAAATTCAAGCTAGTCACAGACTGCCATCCTCTGAAATGGGTGATGAGTGTCAGGGACCCTAGCTCGCGACTCGCTAGATGGAATCTACACCTGCAGGAATACTGCTTTGAAGTTGAGCACAAGTCAGGAAAGACACATCTGAATGCTGATGCACTCAGCCGCACAGCTGCCGTGGCAGCTATAGATGAGTTTGTCCCCGTAGTCGACCCCGCCGAATTACGCACAGAGCAGTGCAAAGATCCTGACCTGAAGCGAATAATCGAAAGCTTAGAGGGCGCACCGTCTCACCCCGAACAGCTAGGCTATTTCATTGGCAAAGACGGCACCCTGTGTCGGCGCACGAGGCCAACCAGGAAAGGGAGACCAGAGAAAACCGCTTGGGAGAGAGTCGTCATACCTCGGTCGTGGACAGAAAGGGTTCTTCGCGCGTTTCACGATGCGCCATGCGCCGGTCATTTTGGCGTAGCGAAGACACGCAGGCGTGTGGAGCGTTTGTACTTTTGGAGTGGCATGCGACGGGATGTTAGAGACTACTGTGCGAAGTGTCATTCCTGTCTCGAAAGAAAAACACCCAAGGGACGAAGACCAGCTCCAATTCAGCCGTTCCCTGAGGTTTCGGCTCCCTTCGAGCGGACAGGTATGGACATAATGGGCCCATTGCCCACGACCACTTCCGGAAACAAGTACATTTTAGTATTTGTCGATCACCTTTCAAAATACGCGGAAGCGGTAGCACTCCCAGATCAGAAGGCAGACACGGTTGCAAGAGCATTTGTCGAACAGATCGTGCTCCGACATGGACCCCCGAGGCAACTCTTGACAGATCGGGGAACGAACTTCGTGTCGCAGCTAATGAGGAGAGTTTGCGAGCTGCTTAAGATCGCTAAGAAGCAGACAACACCGTACCATCCGGCTTGCAACGGCGCGGTGGAGCGACTGAACCAAACCGTGGCCGGGTTCCTGTCGCATTTTGTTTCGCGCGACCAGCGGGACTGGGATTTGTGGCTCCCGTATGCAATGTTTGCCTACAATTCCGCAGCACACGAGAGCACGGGCGAATCGCCATTCTTTCTTCTCTACGGCCGAGACCCGGACCAGCCTAGTGAAGTGCCAGAGGGCCCCCGTCGTGTCCCATACGCTTCACTGGACGACTATAAGGTTGAGCTAGAATCGCGCTTGCAAGTGGCGAGGGACATCGCAAAGGAGTCCTTAAAGAAAGCGGCGAAGCGCAGGAAGGAGGTGCACGATCGCAGTGCTAGAGACGCGCCGTTTGATGTGGGGGACAGCGTGTACATTGAAAACTGCCAAAGGCAGATTGGGCTAGCTCGTAAGTTCCAGACGAAGTGGAGAGGACCGTGCGAGGTTGTCGAGAAGCTTTCTCCGGTAAACTTCAGAGTCCGAGACGTGAACCGGCGCTTGATAAGGATACACGCAAATCGCCTCAAGTCGGCACCGGTTCAGTATTCACGAAATGAGGAAAGGGAAAGCGCGGATTTTGATGGGGACAGAAGTGAAGCGGAGCGCGCAGATAGTTCGCAAGAAACGCCCTCTCCTGCATTTGTTCGGCAGGCGCCCGAGGTGACGGCCGGAATGCCACCGGATTTACTTCATGCATTGCTAGAAGAAGAAGCGCGCGAGGTTGCCGCGCAGATAACGCCAGGAGAGGCTCCTGCCACGAGCCCTCGCGAGTCCCAAAGCAGACAAAGGGGTACAGACTTACTTAGTATGACTCATGAAGACCGATATCCGCTGCGAAATCGGAAAGCTAAGTCGGACTAATGGCGTAAACAGAGCGGAGTTTTGAACTGGTTAGAATTGTGTAATGCCACAGCTCATAACATTGCTATGTGCTTATGTGTTAAGTTATCGGAGTTGGTAGTTAAACCTTTCTGTCATTAAGTAACACCTTCACAGGAGAGCATGCGGAGCGCATGCAGAACCTGCCCTACTTCCTTTCGTTATCTATATTTTTGTCTGTGCCGTGATCGTGCTAGAAGTGGGAGCTCCTTTGTAACTGTGGTAAATTTATTTCGTCCAGTTTGGACTAGAAAGGAGAGGCTTGGGTGCTGAGTTTCATGTTTATCTGTAAAAGAAGATCAGTGCTGCCCCTGGAGACGCCAGTATTGACAGCGGAGGCATATGGTGTTGTGCAGTGGTGTTGAGTGCAGCGAAAAGTGTTTTGTCGGACGCACTGTGCGAGGCGATTCAGAAAGACAAGGGGAGCTGCGTGGACTCAAATGTTCGGAGAACATTCTTCTGGAGGGTGAGCGAGTGTGACATTCCGTGTGTGCTGCGGGGATCCACGTTCGACGGCGCGGCGTGGACGGAGACCCGTGACAGCGGCATCATCAATTACCCAGCCATGCTCTTTGAGTGACGACCAGAACAACCGGACCCGCCGCCGCCCCGGGGAAACAGGCTTTGTCCTCCCCAATTTCCGGGCACATTCCAGGACAAGGGAGCTGTCAGCGGGCCAGAGCGCCCGTACCACAGCCGACGCTATGCGATACCGCGAAGACGACATTCTTTCCCTCCCCCCCCTTTGTCGTGGGCTATCGCCGGGAAGGCACCCACAGCTTCCCAGAAGGGCCGCGACGGACACCTGTCATGGCGGACAGGCAGTACTCGCCAAGAATGTGGAAAGACAGGCGCTAGTGAATTAGCTCCGAAGAGAGAGCCTGTGTATACTCTCACTTGAGAGAGAGTGGTGGCGTTTTTGTTGTTTATTTAGTTTGTATTGTTAACAGACTCTGGGTTCGAGGCTAAGCCCCACCCAAGGGGTGGTCCCCATCTCGCATGTTATTTTGGATTGGAGAATTGATGCTTTGGGCGGGCCACTGGAAATGACCGCCCTTAGTCCTTTGTTAATCAAGTGCTTAAAAGCACATGTAAACGGATGCAGGCCAGTCTGAGCTGGGGCTCCATGCTTAGCATGTAATGTGATGCTACTTAGGCACTAACCTGCCCGGTCGATGAGTAAAGTAGTGCAAAGTTTGTTCTGTTGTAAAATTATGCTCTGCTGTCATCATCTACAAGCTCGCCTCCTGTTCATCTTCCAAGCCGAACGACACTAGAGGAAGGGTTTGTGAACCATCCTCGAAGAAACGGACGACTATTGAAATTCTACTGCATACACGCTCAGGACGACATCGTTAGCGAAGAGGGCCTTCAGCGCCGAAGCCCGACGGCGTGCAGCTTCTGCCAGCAACCGCTCGAGCCCAACTCCGGAGCCACTCCATCGCCCCCATGAAGTCGTCGGCACGTAAGCTCGGACGCCCCAGCCTCTGATGTATAACCTTAATCATGTGTAATTATTGAATATACCTGTTTGTTTAAACTGAGCCATACGGTGTCTCTTTGCCTCTCCGTCCCGTGTGGACCTGCGCATTATGGGGGTCATCACACTGTTCTCTTTCTACAGCAGGGCAAGTGGGCATAAACAAGACGGTCCACTCAGCGCCAAAACATACTTGGACTGACTAGGCAACCTTTACTAAAATTTTCTTAGACAGTCTATAGACTGTCCATATACTTCTGTCTATAAAGTCTAGATTCTCTATAGACAAATCCAAGGAAACAGTTTATAGGGAATAGAAATGCTATAGAGTCGATATACAATCTATACATTTATGGCCATAGACATTGAGTAAGTAGACTTTTTGTCTACAGACAGTCTATAGACTATGAATAGAAAAACAACCACATGAAGGCAAGAGAGTCTATAAGAAGTCTATAGACTGTCTATAGACCATTCCTATAACGGAATGAGCAGGGCAATGAAATAGAGAACAGAGCGGAAAGTCAGTGGCCACTGAGAACCAATGGCTTCCACTGGGAATGGCCGGAAGAAAAATAAAAAAATGAAATGTTTAGAATTATAAGAAACAAACAAAGAAAACAACGGCGTCTCTCAAAACGCGAACGCCGCCCATAAGCAGCGACAACGTGCACTACGCAGACACGTTCACTCCACAACGCGTGACAATGCAATCCGTGAGGTGGATGTAGAGAGGAGGCCGTTTCTAAGGTCTAGATAGAAATAACCCGAAAGAAGCAAAAGCACCACGACAGCCTATTCAAGGGCGGAGCAGGGATAGCTGCGTCTTTTAAGGCATCTGGGGCGGACACCGTGAAAACACCAAGACAGAGACGACGTGCGCAGCAAAAAAAATAATAAAATAAACCGAAGCGCAGCTGATCTCCACAACTCCCCGGCGTATCACGCACCCGCAGCCAACAAACGCCGCCGCCGCTATCAAGCCCGCGGGAAACCCGCGACCAAAATGAAAACGCCCATCCTTGCCGGCGCCAGCCCCGTTCCCAGATCCGCCGTCAGACCGTGTCTCGCGTGTCCACGGAGGAGGAAGAGGGTTAAGCGCGCGTTTTCGCCGCTTCGTTCTTCGGTCTACCTCGAGAGCACGGACGGCTGCAGCGGGGCGCCGTTAACACCTGGACGGGGCGGACAGCCGACTAACGAGGGGGCCACAAGTAGGCGGCACGTGAGGTTCGCGCAATGCCTGTCGGGACCGGCCGATCAACAGCCAAGATAGAAGAGCAGCGGAGTGAGCGAGGTCGCTACCGTTGGCGCGGAGTGCGACGAACTACTCCGCCCCCGCGGTGGCTACCACTTTCTACGGAAACGTGTTGCGATGAACGGCGACGTGGAAGCGACAAACACCGGTTTCCCAGTCCAGTGCAAAGAATTCAATTTCAGGAGCAAAACACGTTGAGGGGCAAGTTGGTACACATTATATTGCCCGAAACCGCACATAGGAAGGCAGTCACTCGGGTATCTGCACCTTCGCACCGCCTGCCGCTGCCGTCCTGCATTCACTCAAAAAACAGAAAAGTAATGATGTGGTTGGGGCAGTCAGAGTTCTGTTCCCAGCGCTGTCCGTATTAACGAGACAAAAATGCGTCGGCCTGAATGCTTTCTGCACATTTTCATAGGATATTCATTGTCCGGACAGCGAGTTTCCATGACAACAAAGCGTAAACACATTGATGAAATCTGGCGCCCAAAAATATTCTACATAAATCGGTTCTTGCATATTAACGGTCGTATCAACGAGGCACAAGTGTATATTCCACGCTATACAAAGCGCCTTCGTTGTCTCAGACTGCTGACTCGACCTTTGTCCTGTTCCAAAATCCTACCCATCTGACGCCATTTCAGTTTCTTTTCCCGCTACCAGGGGGCGCGAGAAGAAAAAAGTCGGCAGCCCAACGTTCCTACACAAAATGAGCCCTACGCACCGGCGGGCGCCAAAGAAGCCCACGGCCAAGCCCGCGGGCACAGGACGGCGTTCGTGCGTAGATATACGGGAGTGTCCCGAGCCGGTTGCGCGCGCATGCGCACACGCGCGCACAGGACCGGACATGCCGCGTAATCGACGCCGGTTGCGGTTAAGCCGGAACTAATGGCCGGCACGGCGGGAAGACGAACGACCGCACCTTTTTCGCACCTTCGAGCGAACGCGGACCACTCACGACGAGATCGAGGCACGAATTAAAAGTGGCCTCTTTTCAGCCGAGTTCGCGCGTGAGCCCCCCGAGGCGGCGAGTTATTAAATGAGGTCCGGCTTCGATAGGGCGCCCATGGGAGGCGTTTCTTCGAAAGCCGTGCCGCGTTTTCGCGGGCAGCGTCAACGCCTGATTGACGCGAACATCCGAGAACTTCGCACAAGTCGCGACTGGCAACTGAGAACGGGGATACAAGGACACTCGCCCGTCGTTTCCAAAGCACAAAGGAGACCCCCCGTCATCGTAAGTAAATTACGACCACTGCACTATTCTTTGGAGAAGAAGCAACGAAGAGGTTGTCGGAGCAACGCGCATCTTCGCGCGACCTTCAATCGCCGACGGAATTTTAAATTGGCCGCGACTCCTCACGAACAAGCCACACTACATCCACACATCGGCTCCATCCGAAAGGCTCAAGTTCACAGCGGCAGCGGGCCCGACGGCGCCACACACACGGACACAAAAGCAGCCCTCTCCTTTGAAAGCGCATGCAATCCCCACAAACACCCTTCTTTGACACATGCCCGCATCACGCATTCGCCGTATTTCGACCTCCCTCCCACCTTTCTCCCTGCTCTCCTCTCACCCTCGCCCTCTTACCGGGGAGCTCGTGGGCACGCTCGCCTCAGGCGTGAGAACTGGGCCAGTCGAGCGCCGGGCAGCGCGGCATGCACACAGTACGGCTCGCTTCGCTTCTATGCGCTCCGAAGAGGAGAAAAGACCAGCGGCGCGCGCACACACACACGCAATGCACTCGGGCTCAAGAGGGCCAACAAAACAACGGCGCAGGTACCGAAGCCCACACCAGCCACGCCAAAAGACGCCGCACTCGACGCTCAACGAACGAACCACCGGTGGGAGCCATGCCGTCCCTACACGGTACAAACGCCGCTGAACTTAAGCGCACACACACTCAAGGCAGACAGACAGACGCGGGGTATGCGCACGTGCACCTAATGCACCGGCGTCGTGGTCGCCCCGAGCACGTGCTCACGTGAGAGCTGCGCGCACGACGACGAGAGAGCGACTCCCCCCGAGCGTGATGAACCATTTCGCGCAATTACGCTCGCCGGCCAGTGCACGCTAACCGATGAGGGCGCCTGACAAGCGCGGGCACAGCCGCTTCCTGGTGTGGATGGGGAAGAAATGCGGGCGTTATTGAATACAATGAGGGCGGAGGATAAGTGGCCGCACTGTGCACCCCCCCCCCCCCTTCTTATCGAGAGCAGAACGTGAGACGGGAACCCGCTTCGAGCACGACAGGAATGCCCAAGGGAGCATCGTCAGCAGGGAAGCGAAATTGCTGATGGACGATGCAGGAGCTCATCGAGGCATGGGAACAATCGCGAAGCCTCATGGGGCAACACGTTAGACCTTCCTACTATTAAAATAGTGCGCGTAACAATTTAAACGGGTTGTGAAGGGGACTGTAATAAAGTTGCGGCATGCCTGGGATGATGAAGCACGCCACTTCACGAATAGTGTCCAGCAAGAATTTTTTTTAATGCGCTTTGTAGAAACTGAGTTATCTGTAGTTAAAAATTGAATTTCAGCGTCTTCGCGCCTTTCCCTCTCCTCTCTTTTTGCACGCTGGAAGGTAGGCGCTCATTCGCCGACCCCCCTCTGGGAGCGGAGCTTCCCGGCCCGCCGGAGCTAAGCGGCTGATTGGCCGCGGCCACGGTAGCTGCCTGACGTCTGAAAGAATCCTAACCAATGGCCACCTCTCCCCTTGTCTACGCAGATGCGGGGGACGGAGGAGGGTGCGAGCGTGAAAAAGTCGCCGGGAAGGGCTCGCCAACTTTGACGCGTGATTGTGGGTCGTCTGCTGCGTGTAGAAGAGTATTATTTGGCTCTGGTTTTCATGGCAACACAGTGCAGTGATTAAGTGAGTTAACGTGCTCTCCTCGGAAGGCGTTTAAGAGCCCCTTTAAGAGTGATTTTGCTTCACTGTATACAGAACTACATCCGATTGACTGACTGTGCACGGTCAGTCACCTATTCCACACCCCTTGCTTCCCATCACGATCACAGGAAAGGGCGTATAGTCAGGGAAATTAACAGACTACCACTGAAGGAATACCTGAGAGCATTAGTTGCAAATGTCTAAAATGGCTGCGTCAGTACTCAGCGTACTTATTTCCGCCGGTCCTTCAACGTTCACTGATTTCTGCCGGCGTGAAATCGTCTCATTATGCCTCCATTTAAACCAAGGTGGGTACTGACCCAACCATAAAAAAATAAGCCAATTTTATTAACTTTCAATTTGTCACAAATTACTGCAGAAATATATTCCCAAGCACATTGTACTTTACCTTCCTCCTGATTTTTGGCAGCCAATGCGGATTTCGACGTAGCCTGCTGTGTCAAACACAACGCCACCGTCCTGCCCAATCACTTTGCGATGCCACATTAATTTGGAGCTGTTTACATGGGCGCCTCACGAAGGTTTATACTCACATGACTAACAAACGTTTCCCAACACACTAATTCCTCACTTTCAATTTGATAACAACACGCGAGACATTGTGCCTCGGTGATCACTATTGTGGCACTTTTCCTCTTAATCTTGTTCAACGGTATAGCATCCAAAACAGCTTTATCAGCACAACTTTTTTCGGAAAACTTATTTACGAGGAATTTATTCTTCCTTCCCGCCTCTTTTTCATGTCTGATAAATGTTTTTGTCAACGCAATACCTAAGTCCTTCCGCTTGGCGATTGTGTCTCGCTTAAAGTGAACGCCAGAACTGTAGCAATGTTTTCCTTTTGCTCTCCTGTGTGATTTAACAGATTTCAATGTGATTATTCATTCACACTGAACCTCTACGATAACACATTACGTTGCGAGAAATGTGACTGTAGATGAAGGTGGACTTAGTATTTTTTTAATAACTACAAGTCAACTCGTTACTCCCTCCGTGTTGCGTTCCGTCACTGTAATGGCTCCCCGGCCAACCGTATTTGTAAATAAAAAAATAAAATGTTCCCTCGGGCCAACCTGTCTGCTTTTCACCCACGTAAACCGCTATATCTCTCTAAGAGAGAAAGAGAGATGAAGAGCAGAGGGAAGGCAGGGATGTTTACCAGAGGGGTCTTCTGGTTGGCTACCCTGCGCTGGGGAGGAGGGATGAGGGGATTGAAAAGTGAAAGCGAGAGGGGCGCGAGGAGCACAGTCACAATTTGTCACTTAAGCCAGTCACTCTCAGGGTGCCAACACAGCTATCTCTCTAAGCTCGACCATCTAATACTTAGACGTTCCTTTCAGCTGTGGCCAAATCCGCGGACTGGTAATGTTGAGGCCGTTACTAATGAAGCACTGAAAGAACTCATATTTCTTAAACATCGTTTACGCCTCCCTAAAGGAACTCGAGATTTCACTTCCAGCGCTTCAGTCAGGCCATCGAAAGGATGCGGCAAAGCAACACGGCATCCTCACCACTCTGCCCTGTTTCACATGCTCGAGTTTGCTCCAGGTAAAGCTGCGCGGATGGTCGCATCACTGCCATCACCTTATCACATCAGCTCTGACAGAAGCGATTAACCTCTAGTACCTTTCCATACTCTGAAATTGTAACGGTCTATCATTGTTCTGCATTCTGTAACTCCAGTAACGCTTTATTTTTGTTATCTATAGATAGTTAACCGCCACATGATAGTTCAGCTCACTTCGATTTCGCCCATCAGATTCCAGAATTATTTGCTCAAAGTAAGGAGTTTAAAGACAGGACTGAACACGGTAACTGCTGGCACTACAACCCGCTAAGACAGCCAGCTTTATTTGAACCTGCCGCATTGCATAACTTTCTAGACAATGCAATCATTGCATGGGGAACTAACTACGTCAACGTGTTACCCACATTTATTTTATCTGAGTTGTGTTTGGCTGTGTTCCATTTTTTTTTAGTGCCCATACTATTTGTGGTCTGAGTTTTCATCTGTGCTGCTCTCTTCATATTTTTCTACCACAGCATCTACTGTAAGCCAACCGTTTTATTCGCGTGTCGCGCTACTTTTGTTTTCTTGCCAAGTGCCCCAAAAGCAAATCCCACCTAGGAACATGGGAGTGCCGATTTTATGTAAACAAATGAATAAATATCTCAAGTGCAACGCACCGTTACAGCCAATGGGATACCGTAGTTAAAGTACCATAGACAAATCGAACAATTAAACACATCCTATGCGCACGGGCGTACGCTGGGGCCAGTCTGCGCATGCGCGAGGCGCGGCGCACGAGCAGGCGCGAGCGGGGTGCGCGCGCAGATATATGTGCATGTCAGATACCGGCGCCAGCGCACGGGCGCACGTGCTGCGCGTCGGAAGCGGGGTTTCGTTTACAACCATCGGAGGACCGCGGGGCTCTCTGCGACTCCTTTCTTCATGGCTGGAAGCCCTTTCAGGTTCCACCAACTTTTCTTGGAATCCTTTGCAGCTCCCCAACCGTCTTTTGTTCACGGCTTGACATTCTTTCAGTCGGCTCGAGAAGGGGAACGAGCCAGCACCAGGAGCAGCATGGAGATGCATGCCCCTTTTCTGCGTCCGTCGCGTCGCAGGGTGTGCAGGCACTTCCGCAATGAACACTAAGGAAGTGTTCATCGAGTTACCGCTTTATACTTCGCTAACCACCGAGTAACCGTAGTAAGCGTCGAGCGTTACAGATGCGGCCAAGTTTATACCTCCCCTGCTCCTCTGGCCTTCAGGAGAGATGACGGAGGCCGGCACGTTTCGTGAAACGCAGCTCGCCTATCCGCCGTCTCGCTTCGTCCCCCCCCCCCCCCCCCCCCCACTGCCGTCCCCTCTCAAAAGACGCTGATGCGTTAACACTTTCTCCGAGGCGTGCAGACAGGCGAGACAGCTGAAGCTGAGTAATAAACAAAAAGAGCCCTTGCTGCCGTGTTTTCCCGCTCACAGCAAGTATACAAGGGAAGCCTCCTTCCACTTGGCGCAGGAAAAGTCCATCCACTGGCGGCGGTTGCCGCTCGCTGTCAGACAAAACAGCCGTGAGCGAGAGTGATCGCCGCTGCCGGTCAACGTCCTTGGCCGCGGAGCAGCCGCGACGGGAGAGCACGCCTGCAGGGCCCCCCGAAACCAGCACTGCCCAAACCGTAAAATACCGAGAAAGAGCCGCGTTTCTTTCTCTGCGCATGCGCCTACGACGCCGACGTCAACCAGCAGGGTGCTGTTAACTGAAAAGTGACAAAAGCAATCGTAAGTCTGGAACGTTGGGTGAAAGGTACCCAGAAACCACAGCTGTCAAGGACCACGTGACGACGCTTCGCAGAATAGGCTGGTCTTTTGCCAATGAGGCTTTCCTGCTGGCGACACTGCTTGAGTGTTCGTGTATGCACGGACTAGTGGCCCGGCTCTCCAATCTCAAGACCCGCCGGGAAACACGAGCAAACTGGAAGACGCGCAACGATGGCTGTCCACTACGTTTTGAATACGCTGTAGATCGCAAACCTTCGTGGTGCAGGATTTGCTTTTGAGGAGCGCGGCCGGATATTCAGGATATTCACGGCATAGCAGAAGCCAGAAAAACTCGCCAGGAATTCCACCCCCTTCGAAGAATCCGCCTTTTTCTCAACATGTGCCGCCCTCTGGGTATGGCGAAAATCCGCCTGCTACTGGTAGAAAACAACCACGTGGGAGACGCAGACGTGATTCCGATCCACGAGGAGCCAGATGAGATGCGACTGCGAAGTAGCAAGTGTGCGCTCGACAACTGCCGCCATCTGTCGCCCGCGCATGTCACTAACATGAACTGCTGCATGCGCGCAGCGGCCGTATGAAAAGGTGGATTACAATGAGGGACGAGTAACGAACCTCGTCAGCACAAGGCATTTCACTAACGATGTGCCTATGCTCTGTGCTTGAAAGCAACAGCTGCTACGATGACGGTGACCCCGAAACCACAACACACGGCGGAACTGCCATTCAAAGCAAACCAAACATACGAATGATTGCCCAGACTATACTGCGTTTCATACATCAGGTGCAACGCTGTCAAAGCTAGCGCTCTTGTTTGCGCTGCCTGCATCCGCGACCAAAAAGTAGTGCGTTATTAGTGGTGAGCAAAACAGTAAATGCTTTGCCTGCAAGCTTACTACGTGACACATTTGTCATGAATTTGACAACACGCTGTCCCTTTCTCGTGCCGTAGACCACTCGGCCACAGAACAAGCGCGGAGTAACACACCTCCCTTTATTTTCCCGTCCGGACTAACTTCGTATTTTTCACAGCGTTGCACCTGATGTACGAAACGGAGTATAGGAACGCCTCAAGCGATTCCTGAGTGCGCGCGACACACCGAAAACATGAAATAATAATAATTGGTTTTTTGGGGAAAGGAAATGGCGCAGTATCTGTCTCATATGTCGTTGGACACCTGAACCGCGCTGTAAGGGAAGGGATAAAGGAGGGAGTGAAAGAAGAAAGGAAGAAAGAGGTGCCGTAGTGAAGGGCTCCGGAACAATTTCGCCCACCTGGGGATCTTTAACGTGCACTGACATCGCAGCCGCCGCGGTCGGGTTCGAACCCGGGAACCCCGGATCAGTAGTCGAGCGCCCTAACCCCTGAGCCACCGCGCCGGGTACAGATGAAAATGAAAATTTGTTTTTGAGGAAAGGAAATAACGGAGTAACTGTCTCAGATATCTCGGTGGACACCCGAACCGCGCCGTAAGGGAAGGGATAAAGGAGGGAGTGAAAAAAGAAACGAAGAAAGAGGTGCCGTAGTGGAGGGTTCCGGAATAAGTTCGACCGCCTGGAGATGTTTAACGTGCACTGACATCGCCCAGCACACGGGCGCCTTCTGCGTTTCGCCGTCATCGAACCGTGGCCGCAGCGGTCGGGTTCGAACCCGGGTACTCCTGCTCGAACCCGACCGTGGCGGCCGCGCCATAACGAGAATATTCCCTTTCTCCAACGTCGCGATCGCTGCTGAAGCTTCCATTCGTTTACAGGGTGGTTCCTCCCCCTCTCACAGATTAGCTCTCCACACAAGCAAGCGACTTTCCGGCAACGAAGTCGCTTCCTGAAAATTTTAACCACTTCAATCAGCCGTGACTGTTTCCTTGATCGAGTGCAGGGCTATTCAGCAAACACGTACCCTGACAGGAAGCTCGAAAAATTAGCCCCGGGCTGCTTCGAGAAATCCAGCAGGCATTGTTCCGCGCGCGGTCTGTGGCGTCCGTCATCACGCAGTAACTGAGAGACGTGAAATCAATGTTACGCGCGCACAGACCCGGAGGAGTGAGGGTGACAAGGCGTGCGCAACGCGCAGACACGACAGCGGAGGAAAGTGGAAAATCCGCATTCCACGCAGCGCGTATATGTGAGTTACGCGTCTTAGCGCAAGACACGGCCTCCCGGTCGCCCCCCTCTTTGCAAAAAAACGTTTGCGTACGGGCGGAAATTGAAGACCCAGCGGGTGGTAAGCACAGATGATGATGATTACTTCGACGAAGGCAACGATGAAATGCCTCGGCCACAGAGAAAAGCGCGCTGTATATCCAGGCCGTCAGCTTCTGTCAAATCACCCGCGGCGAACACAGCCGACGTGCGGACGACGCATAACAGCCAAGCCCCGCGCATTAACCCGACAAAGACGCGTAAGCTTTCTAAAGAAAGAGGCAAGACCAGAATGGCGGGGGAGAGACCGTGGAGAGTCAATGTCCTTGGCCCACCACCAGGAACTGGGAGGTGGATGCAAGGACTGGGAAGGCGCGGTTGTTACTACCTCGACACAAACAGACACGCGCGATGCGTCGCGAAGCGCGCCTGGCGGTTTGTCGTGTGTCTGGCTCTTTGTGGTCGGGTCTCCACGCTCGGTTTGGCCGCGATGAAAGGTCTTCCGACAGCCTTCGTCCCGCGGCGGCAGAGGCGGCGTACCGTGTCTTCCTGGACGTAACGGGCGGCTACCTAAGTCGGCTGGTTTGTCACTTCACTAGGCAAGTTGCTTGGCCCGCAACAAGAACGGTCCGTAAACTTTACTATAGAGACCACACCGTCAAACGGTCCCTGCAGTGACCCGGATAGCACGTTCTCACAGAGGTAGCTGCGCGAGGGACTTGGTAAATGGTGCTGGCGTCGTCGACGTGCGTGTGGGCGAAGAGCTCGATGTTCGGGTGTCGGACCATTTGAACGATATCGAGTTAAGCCTCCACGGAACGGCGCTCTTGAGGCTGCAGGCTTGGAGTACGACGCGCTCTGTCTTTTGCAGGGCCCTGTTCCGGGCTTGGAATTGATTTTTTGATTGCGTTAGCGTTCGGACCACCATGTTGGAAAAACCTGTGCGTCCGTCCATCTGAAGCCTCGCGTAGCCAGGTGGCAAGATGAACAGAGGGAAATCCTCTCTCCACTTTGGAGGAGAGGGAGGTGAAAAGCCGTGGAAGGCGACGGGTGGAGGACAGGGAACAGTGCAGCGGGGGTACGGCGTGTCACACGATGATTGAAGGACTGGATTGACGGTGCCAGCAGCAGCGGTTCCTCTGTCCGGGAAAATACTAATGCTAATGCACGCTCTACCGCATCGATCGTGTATGAATTACTATTTTCCGCCTTTAAAAATGTTCCTGTTGTGGTCACATGACCAGGCTAGCCCACTGCCTTCTGTGCATCTAAATTAAGGAGGAAAAATAAACTGAGGCGGGAGCGTCCAGCGATGGCCTTCAAGCGTAATCATAAAAACTAAAAAGGAGGCAGACACTACTTCCTTCTATAAGATCCGGAGGGAAAATCATGGTTTATGGGGATCCAACGTCCCAAAGCGATTGAGTCTGTGTGGGACGCCGTAGTGAAGGGCTCCGGATATTTCGACCACCTGAGGTTCTTTTACGTGCACTGACATCGCACAGTGCACGGGCCTCTAGAATTTCACCTCCATCGAAATTTCACCGCCGCGGCCGGGATCGAACCCGCGTCTTTCGGGCCAGCAGCAGAGCGCCATAACCACTCAGCCACCGCGGCGGCTCTTCTGCGTATGACTCATGGACTACAGCCAAATGAAGTGATTATGTTGGCCAAAGGGTGGGGGCGCTATGGGGAATATGTAAACAGACAGAGTCACCTGATCAACAGCGGCATCAGAGTGAGCGCCTTCTGAGGGCGAAATGAATTGGCCAAGGCTGTAGCCATCATATCACTCCGGGGGAGGGCGAGAAGTCCAAGGAGTACCTGAGCGGACAGCACATGACACGAGGCACAATGTGGACGCTTTTCAGGCCTAGAAATAACAAGAAAAGTGCAAAGCGACCAAGGACTGAGGACGACGTCGGAGCGGGAAACGGCATTGAAAGTAAGCCAGATTAGAGCAGGAACGGCCGGCTACAAAGCGTCGGCTAAAGACCAGGGACACGCGAGCAGCTGGGAAGAAAAAGAGGAAGTCTTCAGTCACGGCTCTGGGAAGGCCAACCGCGGAGGACCGAGACAAATTACGCGAGCATGCAAAACAAAAGAAGAAATCGTGCCAGAACTGTGCTAGGCTGCTCGCCGCACAAATTTGGGGCGCCTGGGAGAAGCTAGAATACCCGCCCGACCAAGATACACCGCAATGCACGACGGGATGTGCTGGTGGCTACAAGGAAATACATGGCGTGAACCGGCAACAGAGGTACTGTGGCATGACACAGCTGCTGTGTCCTACCATGTGCAAGTAAAGGAACGGATCGCTCGGAGCGTCGAAGTACGGAGAACAACTCCGGTTGCGATACGTCGGTCGTACAACCAAGTGACCTTACCACGGTGAGAACTACCTCGGCCCAAGCAAGCTTTTTATTCACAGCTTGCGGGCGAGTCTCTGGCCAGGCATGGAGTACCCAACCTCCTCCCTATACAGAGGGCCTGCTTCAAGGTTCAAATTCCACTAACATCGATCAAACGACCACGTGTGGCATTCTCATTGGACGGTAGATGGTTACGCCGCATTCTTACTGGTCAGAGGCGAACCCGTGATCACTGAGTAGTTCGTCACTATGTTAAAATTATCGAAGACACACCGCTAACACACAACGACGACGACAATATAGTGGATTCCACGAAATTCTTCACACACAGCAACCGTTGTAATTGCTAACGGTTCGCACAAAAGAGAAATAAGAATGAAAAACAAGTGCCAACCACAACAGTCACGAGTCACGCCCCATGTGCCATAACAACAGGGAATATTATTTAAAAAGTGAAAAAAAAGGAGTTCCGAGAGCGGCTGAAACCCACAAACCGAAACGTCGCTGACCCGAACAACGCCGGGTCGGGTGTCGACGGCCTGCCCAGACAGCTTCTGGGCAGAACAGCGCAGCGCTGTCAACGCGGAATCGAGCGGTGAACGAACCGCAAATCCGCAGCAAGCTAGCGCGTCAATCACCTTCGGTGGCAACTATTCTGTCAGCGCCCCGCCTTTGTTTCGTTTTTTTTTGTTTATTTACACCCCTGGGCTTCCTAGAGTGCTATTTACTGCTCTTCCGCTTTGCTTTCCTTTTGTATACGCGCAACTGCCAGTCACGAACGAACAGGTGACAAGTGTAACAGCGCGTTGTGGACTGTTTCCTCCACGCCGATAAGGCGTAGCATAAGCAAGGCGCACATTACTTAGCAAAAGGGTCAACCTGGGCTACCTGGTCTCTAGTACTGGACAAGATGCCGCAGCTAAGAACTTTTTTTTTTTTTCACGGGACAAAAGACTGATCTGTTCGCAGGCACTCACTGGATGTTGGAAAACTGATTTATTGAGGTCGCTTTAAGAAAATTTAGAAGGATGTAAGTCCATGCTTTCAAAGAAGATCGCGCCTGTACCAACTGATCTGCTGCCGTTGCGTCCCCCTGTGTCCACTCGTCTCTGCTTCGGTCCGTCTTCCTTTTCCCCCGGTCGCGTGAGGTTCCTCCTCTTCCCTTCGAAGCGGGGGACGCCTCCGCGGGGTCCTCTCTCTTCTGTGAACAGTCGGTGGCTCTGGAATTTGCGGGTGGTTCTCTTTATTTATTTATATTTTTTTGCAGGCGCGGTGCGCCCTCGTCGGGGTGTGCGTTCCTCCGGCCACTAATTCGGAGAAAGTGCGTTTCGTCCGAAGGTCGAAGCTGTCAACGAATTCTAGGAATGTCTTCGCCGGTAGAATGAAACATACACCCGCCAAACAATGGTTTTAAAACATAGTCCGTAGGGGACCCGATGCGTAATGTTTTGAAGCCTTTTTTTTTTTTTGGCGAGTGTACGCCTCACGCTTCCCCCTCCTCAGGGAGGATACTGTCGAACCACTGAAGAGGCCGTTTTTACACGTTTCAGAGGCATTAAAGGAACCGCGAACTTCCCTCCAGGCGTGTGATTTGCGCAAACGATTGACTTCCAGAGACGAAACTACGGCTCCCAAACAAAACGAACAGAACGCCGCGTGCAACGGGTGCTCCGTTTCATTCAACACGAATCACATAAAATACATGTATAAAAACTTAATCGCGCTGTTTTAGATGATTAAATGCTGTCCCCAAATTATTCGCTCATTCCATGCTTATTCGCAAATCATTCACAAATATCAGCTAATAGAGACCGTGTGAAAAGGGAGCGCTTGGTTGCAAAACGCGACGACCACGACTCACCCCCCTTCCCCTCTTAGAAACACCGCCCCACTAATAGAAACCGTTTGAGAGAGGGAGCGCTTCGTTGCGACAGGCTAAAAGCGACAACCACGACCCCCCCCCCCCCCCCCCCCTCCCCTAAGAAACACCGCCAACACACCTGCATCGCGGTACAGCCCGAAGAGCACATGAAAGCCCGCGCGTCTGCAACGCGCGTGCCTGAGTGCCAAATGGCAAAGCTAAGTGCCTTCAAATCTGCAAACATGCCTCCCGCTCTTATACGTTAAACCGCGACACCTGCGAAACCCGGGCGGAATGTCACCAAAAGAAAGGAAGCAACGGGGGGGTCCGTCGTATACGAACGCGACCTCAAACGCAGCTGCACCGACTCGCGGACTTTCTCTCCCCAGCGCACCAAAGGAAGAAGCTACAACACACGGCGAAGGAAGCTGGCGCCGGTCGAACTGTTTGCCTCCTCCGAAGCCAGCATCACAGCAAACACGCCGAACACTCGGCGCCGGGGCGCGCGCGCGCGGCATGCCGGCGATTGAAGCGCTCCACGGGAGAGAGCGAAGCGCGCAGAGATTTATGCTCTCCCGGTGCCTCATTGTGCGGGTAGTAATCGATTGACGCGCCTCCCTCGTCCGTCGGCGCACGAAACACGGGCAGCTGCTGTTCCCTTTCAGCGCTGCGTCGGCACTGCGCGTACAAGCAGGTCACGTTCGCCCGGTTTGCGGTAAAGGTGGAAAGAGAAATAGAATTACTGGTGCAAAGCTTGTTATCTTGAGAAGTTCGGAGGCGTGAGCTGCTCCTGCTGCTGCGACGCCCTACTTAAGGAACAATGGATGTCGAAGGAAATCCAATGCTCCGTACATTGTGGCATAGTAAAGACTCCATACGGGATGCACCATTAGATACACCTTATGCGGTGAGAAAGGTTTGGTTCCGAAGCGTCGGGTGCCGGGTGGATGCACTAGTGGGAATCAGCGGGTGAACTGAAACACTGTGAAGACGTCAGAACTGATAGTGCGTATATACGGTAATCAGCTCCCGTACACGCACAAAAACATTGGCACTTCAGAGAATGCTGGCGGTCTGTAGTGATTCGAGTGCTTCTCTGGTACGATTGGTTCATCTCGTTCAACTGGGTCAATGCACCTGCTTTTGTTTTGCGTTTTCAGACACTACTACCCTCGGCACACGAACAAATGCAAATTGTGCGAAGAAAAATCAAACCTCGCACGCATTATATAAGGGAGTGCCCCCAGGCGCCCGACAAGGGTCGAAAGATTAGAAAAGGGTCATTCCACGCCAAACGTCCCAGACCTTGCGCTCGACCATCTCCAATTTGTTCAAAAAAATTCATGGAAAGTTATCCTAATGTGCGTAATGAAAGCCTGAAATAGTTTTGCCGAAAATAAGTTTACCGCGAGGTGAGGGCAGTTTGAATATTTAGAAAAAGCGAGAAACCAGGCCCTGCTCAATAATTATTTTAAAAATTCAATTTTTTTAAATACCGCTCAATTTCGTTCATCGACATTTACACCGATTCTGACTCGTTATAATTCGGAGCACGCACATTTACACGTATTTTACACATTTACACATTTACACGCACATTTACAAGTATTTTTTAAAAATCGAAGTATGAAAATGTACCATTTTTGTCGCTTTTTGTTGTAAATATCAGCTCGTTCCCGGAAATTAGGAAATAGCCGTTTTGTTTCTAAGTATGTCTAGTATCTAGAATAAATGTTACAGGTGATGAAACTGCGTATATCAAAGTAAAAAAAAATACTAAAGTTGCAAAAAGTGCGTTCTGAGCCAAAAATAACAATAATTGGTTTTTGGGGAAAGGAAATGGCGCAGTATCTGTCTCATATATCGTTGGACACCTGAACCGCGCCGTAAGGGAAGGGATAAGGGAGGGAGTGAAAGAAGAATGGAAGAATGAGGTGCCGTAGTGGAGGGCTCCGGAATAATTTCGACCACCTGGGGATCTTTAACGTGCACTGACATCGCACAGCACACGGGCGCCTTAGCGTTTTTCCTCCATAAAAACGCAGCCGCCGCGGTCGGGTTCGAATCTGAGCCAAAAACAAAAAAAACTTTTTTTTTCTCAGCCAAAAACAGTCGTTAATTTCACCCTTAGGTAGGCCAAGTAAAACTACAAAAAAATAGCGCGTTACGTAGAAGAGTTCAGTTCTTTTCATTTCTAAAATTTTTATAGGGGTAATTTTTGTTTAAAGCGAGAAAAGAATTTTTTGAAGTTGAGCTCTCGCACCGCATGTTGCGTGTTCTCTTAACGCCTCTTCACCGCACAGCGCGACACTACTGACAGTCTGGCCAGACGAAATAGAGTTCTTGTTCTCAAGCGAGTTTGCACTGCAGGCAAGCATGGGAACGTTGATTAGTCGAACAGGTATTCGTGGGAAAAGATTTTCTTAATGCTCCCGGCGCGGCACATACGCAAGTGAGCTGTAGTTGTTCGGTGTGGTTCTGTCGCAGTCAGTCATTCTTGTCAGCGCCATGACAGACGTAAGCGCCAGCATGAGCTGTGAGACGCCGATCTGGAAACGACCAGAAGGATCCGGTGTTGAAGCCATCCGCGACGCAGAAGCACCACGTCGTGGTACCTGACCGTTGTGGCCGTCAGAGGCTCATGACCGGTTGTTTCCGATGTTTTGGTTGTATTTGATTTAATCGGTGCAATTTCTGCATTAATACTCCAGCGACAACTGCGGACGAGCGACTACGCTGGCGAAGCACCTTCATGCGGGCGACGCACCTACGGGCGAGCGGGCCGCGTTCACCGCCAGCGCGTCTCGCGTTACTCGCCGCAGCGGTGTGCACTTCGCACCGTCATGTGCGCTCCGAGGCGCGAGCTCTTCGCGATCTTACTCGGATATAAATAACGCACTTGTGATACGCCTGCCATGCCAGCTGGTCATCCCTCCTCGTGGTCAATGTGAGACAGCACGCTGAATGGCCTCGTTTTGAAGCGAAAAGCTTCGCAACGCCAGCTATGCGAGCTGTCAGCGGGGCCGCAAGTTCGACCTTGAATATAGCTAGAGGTCAAACAATGAAATGACGCCTGTCTCACATATCTTGGTGGACACTATAGACCCGCGCCCGGCAGGGAAGGAAAATGAAACGAAAATTCGTTTTAAGGAAAGCAAACTACGCCTGTCACATATCTCGGTGGACACACGAATCGCGCCGTAAAGTAAGGAAAACTAATCAAGGTTGGTTTTAACGAAAGGAAATTACGCCTGTCTCACATATCTAGGTGGACACCCGAACCACTCCGTAAGCGAAGGAGAATCGAAGTTGGTTTTAGGAAAAGGAACTGACGCCTGCTTCACATTGCGCCATTTCCTTTCCCCAAAAAACTACTTTCGTTTTCAATTTGCCTTTATGAAGTTATCTACAGGGTTTGCGCATCATTTTCAACCGGATTTGGCTCCATATCTCCGCATACAACGAGCAATAATACACTTGTAAATATCACCGAAGCTATATTAAATATACACTGTCTTGTGTGAGCGCCTTTAATGTTTAGATGAAAGCAAAACGTTTAACAAATAAAAAAAATGTGGAAACGGCCAGTCGCTCGACCACAAACGTAGCCAGGGAGATGCAGCTTTTCCCTTTCGACCAGGGCTAACCAGAGCTAAACTACCAGCAATTTTTCCTTCTCTTGGCAGCTCCGAACCAAAGCGGGTCTATGCGAACGTCGAAAGAAAATATGATCTCGTTGATTGCATAGCATCCGCCGAATGCCAGGCGACATCTTCTTTAGCTCCAGCCCTAAATATGTACGACAGCGACCGACGAGAAACTCAAGTTGTTCTCTGGCGATAAGTGTCGTGCCATGGCAGGTGGCGTGTTCTGCGGTGCAGAGGCGTTGAAAGACGACGCAACTTGCGGCGCGAGAGCTCAAATTCAAAAATTATTTTCAAGCTTTAAAGAAAAATTACCTCGATAAAAATTTCAGATATGAAAGGCAACAAACGGTTCTGCATAAGAAGATTGTCTTGTTTTTTTTTACTTGGACCACCTCAGGGTGAAATTAACGACTCTTTTTGGCTAAGAACACACTTTTTGCAACTTTAGTATTTATTTACTTCGATTTACGCAGTTTCATCACCTGTAACATTTATTATAGATACTAGATATGTGGAGAAACAAAACAGCTATTTCCGAATTTCTGAGAGCGAGCTGGTATTTAAAACAAAAACGGAAAAGATGGTACACTTTCATACTTTTCTTAGATTTAAAAAAAAATACTTATACCGTATAAAGGTGCATGCTCCGAATTATAATGAAAGCCAGAATCTGTGTAAATGCCTATGAACAAAATTGTGCAGTGTTTTCCAAAAATATGAATTTTTTTATTAATTATTGAGCAGAGCCCGGTTTCTCTCCTTTTATAAATAAGCAAATTGCCCTCACCTCACGGAAACATTTTTTTTCGGCAAAAGCATTTCAGGCTTTCATTACGCACATCAGGATAAATTTCCATGAATTCTTTTGAACAAATTGGATATGGTCGAGCGCAACGTCTGGGACGTTTGTCATGGAATGGCCCAAAATGAGAAGCTATAGGAATTCCTTAAGCTCAGCTCAGACCCAAACGATCAACTCTGGGCCATCCAACGGGTCGAAGACGCTGCCACAGCCCTAGAGCTACTGGCCGTCGTCTAGGCGGGGGGACCAGATCCCCAAATTCCTCGTTGGATAAACAAAAGTTATTGCACTGACTCACTTCGCCGGCCATGCTCAGTATTGTAACAATATCCTGCCAGGCTGTAGCCACTTGAAGGTGCAAGAATCGGGTAAAATCCGAAATCCGAATATACAGCCAGTGTGCGATGTCAGTGCACGTTAAAGATCCCCAGGTGGTCGAATTTATTCCGGAGCCCTCCACTACGACACCTCTTCTTCCTTTCTTCTTGCACTCCCTCCTTTATCCCTTCCCTTACGGCGCGGTTCAGGTGTCCAACGATATATGAGACATATACTGCGCCATTTCCTTTCCCCAAAAACAAATTATTATTATTATTAATATACGGCCAGGCTTTGCAAAAGCACTGCAAATCGAGCACCATCACACCGCCAAAGCGTCCTTACGCTTGTCCACGCATTCAGTTACACCGCTGGGCTATTGGCTCGAGTAAGAGTTTGGGCGATCTCCTGTATTTTCTAGTTCATTACAATGCAGCGCGCGCCAAAACAAGAACGTATAAAACGTTCACGACGACCTGCGCGAGTCACGCATCGAGATGGAATAATCAGCATAGGTTCAGCTTCGCAGAGACTCGGAGATATGCTCGACACTCGTGAAGGCGCCAAATTACGTACAACTCAATAGAGCCCAGAGATACGGCCGTGCAAATACCGCCGCTCGCCTTCCAGGAACTTCCAAATCAACAGCCGACCAACAAGTGGCACAGGAATAATACGGCGCACGTTCAACAATTCGCTCATTAATATACGCTCGCTCGTGCGACGCCGCAATCCGCCGTCATTACACGGGGGCGAAGAAAGCCGAGTGCATTAATCAACCCGCGCCAGTTTGCTTGCGAAGCTGAAACGCGGCGGCCTACATATACAATGCGAACCACGTCTCCGCTCTGTGCATACACACAAACCAGAGTTAGGAAAAACGTGACAGCCAACTAGACGTAAATAAGTTATCCGCACGAACACTTCGCTACGGAGGAAGCGTCAGTGGCCCTCCAGACATCACGAACGTGGCCAACTGGGGCACACATGCGGGACAGAACGCGCACATTGCCGACACCACCACGCCGGCAGCGCTATCTTCAAATAGGTAGACCCTGAGGCGAATGTCAATGAGGATAGGAACGCAAAAAAAAAGCGCGTCATTTGCATAGTATCGAAAAGATGGTAAAAAAAAAACACGCCGGTCAACATTTCTTTCAGCGTTGTGCTTTCAAGCAACAGGAACGAGCGCTGCTGCTGCCGGGGCCAAAGCTGAAGCCGAAACCAGTTTGCAACCAACTGCATCGACTTTCTCGATAAACGAGCGAAAGCGGCGGAGACGCTGGTATAATCGCCTCCGGCCCTGGAGCTCTCGCTGGGGGGTGCGATATATAACGCCTTATCTGAACTCTCCGACTCGACGAGTTACAAACCCGCTTCGCTTTCGGTTCAGTTCCGAATGCAAATTTGGGACAAGCTCAGCCTCCTCATGCACTGCAGCGGACCTATGCCACCAATGAAATTCCCGGACGCTCAACCTCCTCCTGTTCCTCTGCGAATGCATATTCTGACCGTGGAGAGAAAGCGGTCGTAAAAATCTTTATCGAGGAACCGAGGGAAAGGGTACAACCCTTTAACCAATGCTCTTCAGCGTGAAAGCGAAGGATAAGTAAAGCAGGCATTAGGTGCATGCACTTTATAAGCGCCTTATCAAAAGCCCTTAACCAACGGTGTCAGGGCTTGGTGGTGTCTATACTGGCCGCAGTTAACTGGAGGAATCAAACGGGTTAAGAAGGAATCCCGCATTTCTTCGCGCGTCGGCCAGAAAATAAACGAAATAAATTAGAAAAAGCAGGCGCTAGGCGCAACGAAGAGACACAAGTCGGGGCCATTCTACAAAGGACTGGCACGGACGACCGGCCGGCGGTGGGTCCGGGAGTGAGACACTGGGGAAGGGTTGTAAGCCGTCCACAGAAGTGGACCTGAAAGAGAGACCTGCTGGCTGTCGCCTCTTTCTCGGCTGGCTCGCTGGGTGGCTGGCTGTTTAACAAAACGACGCGGGCCGCGATAAACCAAGTGGCAAGAAGAACAGGCAGAGTCAACGACTTCCTGCTTGGGCGCAGCTCGCGCCAGACGACGCATGCAGAAAAAAAAGAGGGGGGGGGGGGGGGTAGACAGCCTTCGCAGCTGCTTTCTTCCCGCGGTGGTTTCGCTGAACAAGACCGGCCCTTTCATCTTTTCAAACGCGGTTAGCGAGACCGACCTGGACGGCTTTCTGAAAGGCTCGCCGACCGACCGACCGAGTCAATGACGACTCCGTAGACTAGCGAAAGTTCGGCCCCCATCTCCGACCAACAGCTGGGCCAGCTGGTTAGCTAACCGCGCTGTGCCGATGCGACCTCGCGCGCGCTCCACATCGGCGGGACCTCCGCCTCGGAAGACCCGTGGCGTGAGCGATGATGACACCTCGAGCTCGCCTCGGGCGCGTAAATCGCCCAGTCGTGAATTGACCGTACTCTCTCTCGTAGGGAGGGCACCAACTCGGCGGGGGAGCAGCCGCGACTGGATGCAAACGAGACTGCAGAGCGCGCTGAATACGACTGCCAGAGAGCTCGTCCGGCCGACTGCGCTCTGCATTGACCCCAGTGGCCCCGTAAGGACTCTTGATATGGTGCCGGGCTTCCGGCCAAAACTGAGTCACTTCGCGCACAACCGTAAAGTCGCAGAAGCCAGACTCCGCCGTATCTTGAGGCAGAAGGTGTCGAAAACGGGCCGATTAAATTTTGACCCAGACGCTGGCATGTATTTTCTTATCTGAACCCGTACAAGGAGATCCTGTCGGGGATTATGGCACCTCTCCCGGCATAATCTGTTGGGCGTCAGAATTACACATGTGAACGAAAACATGTGGCTCTTACAGCAGCTGCTGCAACGTACATAACATACGATTAAGAATAATGACAGTCAATTAATACTTTCGTGCCTAACAAACACTGTGGGCAGCAATATGAGGTATTTCGTGGCAGAGGGCTGCAAAGTCATATCGACCATATCGCAACACAGCCGTGTTTGTACACTTCGCCACAAACAACCAGTAGCGGCCGCCACGTTCAGGACTGAATACGCGCTGAGCAGCCGTGTACACAAAGCTTATAAACAAAATCAAATTGACGCTGGAGTTCTGCCTTGCGACGAAAACACAGACGTACACAAACGGATAATCGAACAACAAAAACAGACAAGTTCCAGAAGAAAAGGCACTTTCAATAAGCGAAGTCAACATAGGATTCCTTTTTTCAAGGGCGCGCAACTAAGTGGGGCAGACAGGATGTTGTAATCGATTATTTTATTACTTTCTCCCCAAATGTGCGATCATTAGCGCTATTTAACTACCATCTCGTCTCCCATTAACGGCCTCTTGCTGCATTTCTATCTTGTGCCTCAATCCTTCCCACCTCCGTCCTTTCTGAAGGTATTCAAATTCGTTTCAATTTTTTTGCTTTATTTTTTTTAACTTGAACGCAGCATGTTTCTGAATCCTTCATGAAAGTAAAAAAAAAACGCAGATCCTTCAACCTCTCGACAAATTTCTGCAGATAACAGAAAAAATAAAATAAAAAAAATCACTCCCGGAACGCGGCGCGCACGTGCAAAGCTCCTGAACAGCAAGGCTTCGCTCCCTTCCCAGTTTGTTTCCACAAAGGCTTCCGCAGTTCTCCGTTTACATCGCATGAGAGACAGAGGTTTATCCCACTAAACGACCTAGAACACCGTCCAAAAACGGTGCGGGGTAACAAAAGAGGAGATAACCACTATACCCTACAGCGCCGACTAAAGTGCATGCCGGCTAAGCGGCCGTATCACTGCTCAACGCGCGAATCGTAAAACATGCCGCGTTACAGCCCTTTTACAGTCCCATCATTTCTGCTCGCGGTTATATCAGATGGCCAGTGGCCCGCTGAAAATAATCCAGTCGAGAACATTCACGCGCCCCGAGCGCGGACCATATACAGGGAAGTGAAATTCGAAAGCAGTCGACCGCTCCGGCGACCTCAGCAGAGACAATACAGCCAAAACAACATAACACACATCGGATTAGCTGCGGGTCCATGATTCCGATCTTCCTTTTACCGGACCGACAAAAACCCTTCGCGTCTCTGGACAAATCTATGGAACTCGTAAAATCCAGGCATTTCACCCGTGTTTCCTTGCTGGAGACTGTGGAGACTCGAGAACCTGCCTGCAACGGAACGCCTCGGAATCCCCGAACACATCACCCCTACAGGCTACGCCACCACGCCGCTCTTCAGACTCGCGCAAATTTTCGGTTTGTCAGCCTTAGTCAAGATATATTTTTTTTCTTAAGTCTGGGAGTTACCGCGAAAGCAAACAGAAAAAATTGAACCCGTATGACCTACAATTCTTGCTAAGCGACCTTTCTCAGTGCTCTCCAATGGTACGGATTTCAACGCCTTCAGAAACATGCAAATAAATTTTACGACACATACTTGGTGAAATGCGTACGCCCAGCAATACAATTAAATCTAAATTACAATATAAAAAAAGATCTGACGGTCAAGCGCGAGATACTAGGCAGTTGTTAGGCCGCTGGGAGCAGGAAAGTGATTCAAAGTCACCGACTTGGAAGGCAACTCAGACTTCCCGTATATAGCAACACAATTCTTAAAAAAGTTATACGCAAAGCACTGCGTTGCTTGTAATTTCGGCCTGGCTGCAGCAATGTTCCTTTTTTTATTTTTGAACGCCACAAGACAGACGTGCATCACAGGACTCTGGCATGGATATGAAATTGTAGGTGCTTCGTAAAAAGCGATGCAGATTATGCTGCGCGGATGTCTTCCGATCGGCAATCCGAGCAGCGTCTCAGTCAGTGCGCGGTTCTACAAAGGCAGCCGACTCGGAAACCAGTTGCAGGGAGAGCGCGAATGCACAAGCCGCGTCATATGTTCGTGCCCTAAACACAAGGGGAAACTACAATTAGGCCTGCACCTCCGGCTCAGTGAAAACGCCCTTTACCCCGAATAAGACGCGTGACCACACCCACGAGGTTAGCGCTAGTATGTCCCTCCATTTTTTTTCCTATTTGTTTTCTTTGCTCGTGACTACCAACTCTGCGTCGGGCGACCAAACAGGGTCAACTAAAAGGCCGCACGGTCAGACATATAATTAAAGGAACACCAAGGATCGCCAACTCAAGTTCGCCTGTATCGACAGATTACATCGTTCTAATGAACGGCATACTTTGAGCGGCAATTAGAACCCAATTATAACGGCAATGAGGCTGCTTTCATCACAAGCGGAGCTCTTATAATGCAAAAAGGCCAGAATATGAAACACAGGTATTTGGTGCCACACACCGCCTTCGCAAGCAAACTGCGAGATACTCAATGCTTGTCTGAATGCAGGTCTCTGAGGCTAATAAGTTCCTTTCCAGTCGACAATCACTGATCAGAGTCTATTATACTCTTGACATCATCACTAACGTCACGGGCTTCGATGAGTTGGTCGAAAAGAAATAAACATTCCGTTTTTATCAAGAATTTCCTCAGCAATTAGTAGGTGTCTGTTGCGGCCGAATTACATCTCCACAGCTATATATAATATGGCAGACAACCCGAAGTAGAAAACTGGGTGCAGTTGTCCTCAGTGTCCTATGAAACGGTGGAAATTATCCTAAGGGTGGCACCAAGGCAGAGGCGTGGTCGGGACTGATCCGGCATTGACACTTCAATGAAACCAGGAACAACGTCGCATCCGCGAACCATTCCGCTCGTGTACAGACAACTTGTGCGTGACGTCACGAGCGCCATCTTGGGGTACTGAGGCTAGCTAGCTTCCACAGTGCGCGCGCCAAGGTTCTCGCTTCCCTCTTTGGCCTTAAACATGACGGCCGCTATGTCGTCTCTGCTACGTATTGCATGCAATCTGCGAACTATATAGTTGCATTCTATGCCCAGCAGAGTATGCGCAATGGTAACAACTAAGGCACGTGCTGTGTCCTTATCACTGCGATGCGAACACGCACGCTCTGCCAGCACCAGGGTACATGCAACAAACAGCCTGACAGGACACGGCCGCCCACACAGCTGTGCCGGCGATGCATCCAACGATGGAAGGCACGCCATAACGTCCGACAAAAAAAGGATGCGTGTTAGGGTTCGTACGAGTTGGAGATAAACTTGGCAGACTTATTTCCACCGCGGTGTCCTTTACTGCGAACATACTGGAAGCTCCCAACAAGCTGAGCCTCCACCGAAGAGTAAGTAAAAAAGGCAACGAACGTACCGTGGGACACCGGAATCCGCACCCTTGAGTTACCAAGGCCGGCATATTACGACAGTCGTCTTCACTCTATCCTATTCTGTCGTACTCATCCACGGCGCCGACTGGTTGCTCCCAGAGTCAAAGAGAGCTCGGCAGTAACTCGGCGAATAAAGTGGGCCCAAAAAGTAGACAAATGGAAATAAAACTAAGATGATCCGGTGTCTGTAGTCGCATACAACTCAAGAATGCAACGGCGAATGCCCTCAAATGAGGCCCGTCCAGCCAATGGCAGCGTCCAGTTTTAGCTCTGCAGCAGAGGCTAGGTAAGAAAGGGACAGGGGCCTTTGTCCTCGGCCACAGCGACCCGAAACAGTGTTTTCAACCTCCCCTCTCATCCTCTCATCACCCTTAGCCCGAAAAACGAACGAATAACTTGCCTAGCCTCTGAATCACGAAAAATGGTCGAAGCCATTGGCTGGAGGGAGCTGTTTGAGGGTTATTAGGCGCTACATTCTTGAGTTGTACCTGACTATAGTCATATCGTAGTCGACAAGCAACGACCGCAATGATCAGTGGAGTGGACAAGTGTCTGAGCATGATGTGCGGGCGTCTTTCTTCTGCTCTCAAGACAAGCTACCGGTGGCGTTCAACAACGCAACGAACGCTATTACACCGCACTGGCAGTCATCGGTGGAGGAGCACGTGGAACGGCGCGGTGCAGAGGGGGTTTTCCCATCCCACTTCAATCGTCACTTCAGCGCTATTAGACCGCTATATTTACATTGCGCGCCGCTCCACGGGCCATTATAAAGGCTTCACGATGCAATGAGTAAATAAATACGCCCCGACAGAATTTCCAGTCCGCGATGTGGGAATGAGGTCGGGCTCGCTACTTCGCGAAAGAAGCTGGCGCCGAGTCAAGCGTGCGCCGGCGCTGGTTCCTTCGCCGTCGTCACTTTTTACGACGCGATCCTCGCGCCTGACGCACGGGGGAGTCGAGTTTCTGGCGATGGTGACAAACGACGCCCCAGAAACTGCCACCACGCCTTGGGCCAGCGTCACACTGCTGCTCCCTCTGGGATTTGCAGCTCGGGATGCCTTCGTTGGTTTGGTCTATGGGGGTCTGACGTCCCAAAGCGACTCAAGCTATGAGGGACGCCGTAGTGAAGGGCTCCGGGAATTTCGACCACCTGACATCGCACAGTACACGGGCCTCTAGAATTTCGCCTCCATCGAAATTCGACCGCAGCGGCCGGGATCGAACCCGCGTCTTTCGGGCAGATGGAACAACGAGAGGAAGGTGAGCCGCAGTCAATAAATAGCATTAGGGACATTACGAACCATTACAAGACGGAGAGACGACGCTACCCCGATCCTCACAAATCGCTTACCGGAGAACAGCAAGCGATCTACAGGCAGATACAGGCAGGATCCTTCCCCCACCCTTACGTGCAAAACAAGACGTACCCGGAAAGATACGAGAAGGAATGTAATTTCCGCAAGACCCAGTTAGGCACGCTCCAATACGTCATTGCAGTATGCGATTTCGTCAAGGCAATCTCCCCACCTCTTATCTGCCTAACTATCCAACCCCATTCTTCATCCTCCCACCGCGAGCGATGGAAGACCTTGCTAACCAGCCCCGGACTGGAAGACCAGCTCGTCCTGATCTCCAGGGGACAGGCGGCTAGGGAAGCAAGCATATTGGTCCCGCGAAGAGGGAACCGCTTCCATCGACGGCGTCTAAGAAGACGTCGTAGTTATCTCGGCTGAATAAAGTTGTTTCTCTCTCTTTCGTGTCAGTAGCCGAACACCGTAACCACTGAGCCACCGCGGCGGGCTAGAGATGCCTGCGTCATAAGCACGAGTGCAGCGTCGAATATTGTGAAAATAGTGATTTCATCGAAGTATCAGAACCTATGAGTCACAAGACTTACTTTAAAGCTATAGGTTTCGCAAGCTTATCCCTGGGGTTGCGTGAAATATGGTATTACTTGTCATAAATTCTTGCCTGAATTTATTGTAGGTTCATTCAATATTGGTTAAAGAAAGCTTGGTTTCATTTATTCTTCTGGCATGCCAAAAGGTGCCCTTAAAGGTGTATAGACACCTAACTTTTGGGTGCGTGTTTTCTTTTTTGTAATGATGCTAAAAGCAATATTATACGTTGATTACCACCTGGTATTCTCCTACGACCTCTAAATAATTTATAATACAATTTCTTCCCAGTGCTCTTTCAATTTCAACGGGTGAACGATGACTGTGACGTCAAAGTGTGGTCTAGCTCACGTGAGGAATGAAAAAACTGCAATATAATCGCTGCTTCTACATTTGTTGTCATCCTAGCTCTTGAGGAAGGATGGCTTCAGCCCTGTAGTCAAGCGAAACAAACAAACAGCGATTATATCGGAGTTTTTCCATGCTTCCCGTGACGTGTAACCATACTTTGACGTATGCTAAAGGTGCCCCCTGAGCAAGAGTTAGTTGGTGGGAAAATTCCTTCGGGAAATAGCACGCGCAGTGAATTCGTCAGCCATTTTCGTAGCGCGTGCGCAGGCCGTCTCTCGCCGCCAAGGAATGAAATTATAATTATTACACACATCAAAACCGCGGGACTATAAGGACCAATCCGCATACGCCGTGACGGACACGCGGTTGGCCACGACAGACAATTACAGGCGCTGCGTACGGAGAGTTCTGCTTAAGTCATCCCACTGACGGAAGTCAGCTGATTTTCGCTCGTTTCTGCCCTGCGTGCTTCGTCCGTGTATTACCCGTATTCGGATGTCGTCGTTTGTGAGAGTTTTAAACCATACATTAGTTTAACTTACGTATTCAGATTTCTGGAAGCACTGCAGCAGCTCAGCGTTTATTTAGAACGTCACTGGGAGCAGTGCCGTGTTACCGGGGACTTTTGACAAAGCCGCCTAGTCTAACACCCCTGTACCTCCTGAAAGGCCTTTCCAGCAAAGGCGCCTCCATTCACATAAGTAACAAAAGCTTAACAAAGTAGCGACGCTGCTATACAGTGCAGCTGAAAGCTCAACACTCGTTGAGCTTTAGCACTCGCGCTCAATAAGGCTGACTGAGCAAGGGTTTAAAAATCGAAGTGGAATGCTTTATAGATTTCTTTCAGTCGGATCGTTCATGTATCTTACTCCCTCGACCAACGATCTATCGCATCAGCGGGTTCTGTTTATCACCTTGGCCACCGGATTTTGCTGCACCGTATTTCCGGCCATCCGGATTTGAGCGTGGTACATAAACATCTGCCCAAAAAGGAAAACAAGACAAACCTTTTTCGTAAGATAGTTTTAAACATTGTTAGCTGTTTGGATGCTTTCTTCTTTGCTTTTACATTTCTACGCAGGATGGCGTTACGATCGCAGGGCTCCAAAGGTCTCGACCGGGCGCCTTCCCCTCCAAGGCCCTTAGTTGCAAAGATGTTGCTTTTACGCGTTCCCTTGCGTAGCTCGACCTGCCCAACCCCCTGTCTCCTATCGGTCGCACCATATAACAACTCAGTTACAGCCCCACAGAACGATGTCACAAAGTCATCAGGTTAAAGAAGCACGGCCGGACGGCTAGATAGACGCCCGGGCTATCTCCAGCAGCAGAGAGATAACAATCAGGAATCCACCCAGCAGCTGTATGGCGCTATCGCCGACGGCAGGGCACCAATGGCTTGTCTCGAGAACAATTTTACTCTGACCCAACCGACCCCTCACCCGCACGTCAGTCACTTTCTGAACCCGCAGTCCAATCGGCGCCCAAAACGGTGCACCCTGACCCACTTCATGCTTGGCTCGTTCCTACGCCTAGGACCAAAGGAAAGAAAAACGCTTCAGCGCGACGACCTCTTCGCGTCAAACTTGAAAACGCACGCCCTGTCAGATCTCGAAGGTCAAGACTGCGCCACAACATACAGGGTCACTGATGTAGTGCGGAAACAACCGCGCTACCTCAGGTAGTCCGGATTCTTAAAGATCGCTTTTTTTTCCTGCAACGCTTTTATTCCGACAGCCATTGCCGCTGACTTCAGAAATCTGGACGTCGTCGCACCTGGCGTTTTTTTTAATGTTTTCGAAGCCGGCAGAATCAAACACCGCGTTGAAAATGTCGGAGGTATACGCTGCTGCTACTACTATACAAGTCACAGTCACGTACTTACTACGTAGGCACGCATCGGTGAACGCCGATCAAGCGTTAAGCTCCCGCGGGCATACACACAACAAGACGGCCGCGCGCCGATCTGCAATCATACGGTTCGGCCACTACGAGCCGATCGCCACGGTCCGACGACCTTCAGAGAAAAAAAAAAATCCCGAATTTAAAGAAAAATAAACGAATGAAAATAAACTTCCGCGGGCAACTTAGAAACTCCGCAGAACGAAAAGATCTAGAAGCCGGCAAACGCCGTAAAGCATACCCCTAGCTCCCTCCATTTCTTCGTTCGTCGCAACGTCGAGCAGTACGAGGCTTATGAAGCGCGCGAAACTGCGCCGATATTCGCGGGTCCGTATCGAGACCAGCAGGAGAGGTAGAAGACGAATAAGGAACAACGCCGGTGGAATCGGAATTTAAGAACTGAAAAAGTAAAGAAAAACGGAGATGCATCGAGCGTCCCGCAGCGGTGGGAAATGTAGGTCAACACCCCCTCCGCGCACAGTCGATGCCGCTGAGAGACTGTTACCAAGCAACGGAAGCGACTCCTCCGCCCGTGATGCTCCCACTGTTCTGTTCCTAAAAAGCGGCATCGCTATTCATCTGGGGGCCAAAGGAAACGGAAATGAATACGAGGCGCGATAAACAAATCGTAGCGCTGCAGAAGACGAGGACACAGAACGGAGGCATTGCGCAAGTAATCTAGTAAAAAGGCAAGCGTCCCTGATTCGATTTGAGCGCTTAACGAGATCAGTGTGCCACGATGATTCCCTCGCTTATCCCTCAGAAGCACTGGCACAAGGCTCTCGGAAACTCGAGATCGAAGAAGCCATTTCCCGCTCGAAGACGGAAGCTACGATATGGCGTCGAAAGCAGACGACGACCAAATCGACTGAGGCGTCATGAGAAAGCGATATGGATAAGGACAGAAGCGTGCACGGATACGGGATTTGTTTTGAGCTCCACTGTCCGAAAGGAAACTGGGCCAAGACTGATCTATTTCCGGTGCTGTCACGTCTTGCCCTGCACACACATCCTCTTTTTGGGAGGTGATAATCGCCCGCGCGCTATGACGTCGTATGCGCGAGGACATCGTATGCCCATTTTCACCAACTAGACCTGCCCGCTGACAAGTGACTGGTGCCTGCCGATATAAGCTTAGAGGAAATGCATTTACCGACTATTTACGTCTCGAATTGATGGTCCTAGGCGATGCTGACGCGATAAGGTGATCACACGGATATGCGGGGCTATTTTAGAGATGGGTTCTGAGAAACGCTGAAAGTGATGAGATATGAGTTGTCGTGGTAACAGTCGATAAAATTCATTACAGAAGAATCAATCAAAACTTTCATAGAAAAAGCAGCGTGAATTTTTAGTTCCCGTGACTCTTGCCCGGCATTTAGTGCCAGCAAGAAAGACTGCAAAGCGCGCAGGAAAGCACGAATCATGGCTATAATAACACACAAGTGTGTTCACTAATGCCTTGCACTCCTAATGATGTGAAATAAAAGCTCCATTTGCGTCTCTTAAATACGTGAACAGCAAGGGTTTTCGCAGCGCGCTGGCACAACTGTCGCGACACCAGACCGGAAATCACCGAACTGCCCCAAAGACGGACACATTCGCCTGCTTCCGGCAGTGGGCAGTGCCCGATATGGCCGCAAGCTAGAGCTAGTCAAGAAACACGTGCAACACGAGACCACGCTGCCAAAGCACCACGTTCCAAGTCAACCTTCGTGACGCTTCGCGTCGCCGCAGCTGCGTTCTTGGAAATAAACACGGGAGACGCGACGCCCGACACCGTGGGAAAGTAAACATCAGCGCCGAATCCATTCAGTGGGCACGACGACGCATCATGCCAGTCAAAAAAAAATTACAGCGCGCAGCCGGCCAACGCGTTTTCTTTGACCACGCTGAAAGCAGGGGCCCGCTGGTTGTCAAAACTGCACGCCATACATAGCCACTGCCGCTCGCCCAGTGCCAGTCTTTTGTTGTTTGGGAACGCCGTCACAAACTTCTGACACCGGAACGCTAGCAAAAATAAAGCGGTTACTGAATCGAGCAAATCGGTCTTGAAGATAATTACCTTGTTTTTTGGAATCCGGCAGTTGTGAAGCGTGTGACGTCCCTTTCACGCACCGCGCCAAAGGCGCATTGTTCGCCTCACAGACGACGCTGGTCGGGGAAGAAAGACGCCGGACGCTGTCGCTTCTTGATGGAGCAAGAATGAACGGCACGGATCACGACGACGGTGCACTGGGAACGACACACGACACCTCGTCGAGGAGGAGACACGAGACGAGGCCGACACAGAAGCAGCAGCGAACGACAACACGGGAGAGACACGCCGCTTCGTCGCCGGCGCACGCGGGACGACACACACACAACGGACAGGCAACGCGCGCGCTCTCGCTGCCTCCGAGACGCCGGCGGGCAACAACACAACGACGACGCTTCTCCGGCAGCTGAGGCAGATACACCGAATCTAGCCCGCCCAGTTCTAGGCCATGCTCTGCTGAACAATGCGTCAGCAAGCCGGTTTGGCGTGGTGTCGCCATCTCTCGACGGTTTAGAACACGATTGCTCCCAGTTGGCACAGAGTTCGCGTTGATGTCCAAAAGGCGGCGCCACCTTGTCATTGGTGCTGCCATTTTGTTTCTCGCAGTCACGGCCGGTCTCGAGAGGAGCGCTAAGCGCGCGCTGCCGCCGCTACTCGAGTCCGGTCGTGTCGCAGTCATGCTCGCAGCAAATTTTCGTGCACATTTCGCCATCTCTCGATGGTTTAGCGACACGGTTGATTCCAACTTGGTGCAATGTTTACGTGGATTTGCAAAAGGTGACGCCACCATGTCACTGGTGCTGTCATTTTAACGCGACAGCGCTAAGGAGCTCCTGTCGCAGAAAAGCCGGTGTCGTCGGCGACGGCACCTTTGGCCGTTGAGTGAAAAATGTCGCATCTCGGTGGACACCTGAACCGCGCCGTAATATCCCCAGGTGGTCTAAATTATTCCGCAGCCCTTCACTACGGCACCTCTTTCTTCCTTTCTTCTCTCACGCCCTCCTTTATCCCTTCCCTAGCGGCGCGGCTCAGGTGTCCGCCGATATATGAGACCGGTACTACGCCATTTCCTTTCCCCCAAAACCAATTATTATCATCCCTTACGGCGCAGTACGGGTGTGCAGCGAGAATTGTGAGAAAGGCATCATTTCCTTTCCGTTTTCATTTCAAGTTCCTTCCCTTACGGCCCGGTTCGGGTGTCCACCGAGATATGTGAGACAGGCGTCCTTATCTTAAAAAATTATTTTAATTTTCCATGCCTTACGGCGCGGTTCGGGTGTCCACCAAGATATATTTCCTTTATTTAAATTTTCCGGGCATGGGGGCGCACCAAAGGACGATGGGGTTCCGTGGATTCCTTGGCAATGGTGTAACACGCTGTCGCGTATTGCTCTTGAAGGCGAAGCTTAAGCGTCCTCCAAATTTTTTTTTGTCACTGTCATGCGCGCACAATTTTCATACACAATTCGGAAATGAATGAACACTAGCCGGTGGCGGCGGCTCTTCCTTGCATGAGCACATAAATCGGGCCTCTACAGTGGGCTCTCCGCACACATGGGGTATACACACAAAATTTGTACTTACGTTCCAGGGACCTCTGCGACAGAGTTTCCGACTGGGAACGAGATCCCATTACGTCAAGCATTTTGTTTTTAGTTCGAAGTAACTACATTAGTAGCAGAACTGAAAACTCCGAGGTACGTTTCAAGCCTCAACCTCTGTAGGAAGCCCAGCGGCGGAGGCCAGGGAGTAGCAGACGACGCGCGCGAGCCCACCGTAAAGCGACCGCAGCGCCATGGCCGCGATCGCGTGGGTTCACTCCACTTTCTAGTACGACGGCGCTGTCTTCAAACTGCCCTTTAATAACTGCCCCTATCTAAAAACGTTCACAAGAATTGACGCACAGCGATAGAAATGGTTGTATGGATGGATGGATTGATGAAGAAGTGTTGCATCTCCGGTTGCACATGTGGACAGCATCGTACCGCTGCGTATGACGCTTGAGTTTAACGTAAATAATCGTGTATACACTGCTCTAAAGCTGCCTAGCTAATGTGGCACGCAGACAGCGTCTATTTTTCTATTTGCCAGCCGTATCCTCATACGCAGAGAGGAGACTACAGGCAGACGGCGAAGCGCCCAGAAACTAGTTTAACGCACCCTCCTGACTGACTCAGGAAGTCTCTAGCGTCCATAGCATCGCAAGGAACTCATGAGATAGAGTATAGACCGCACTTCAGAATCCCTCAAGTTTTTCCTTCACGGGTGACGTCTTTAACCTTTCCGAAACCAACCATACTTCTTCAAATGGCGCTAATGGTGCAAATATTTTGTTCCCAACCAAACGAAGGAACTACAAACAGTTCTTTGTATGGTAAACACCCGGCCTGCTGTGCATATTTGGATGTGTCCTGCTGAAGTACTCCAGTCACTATTTGTAGTTAAAGGAATGAAGGACTACTTCGCATGACGCCTTCTCCAAAACCAGCCTTTTGCGAAATGGAAGAAATTGCTGTTATCTTTCCCAACACTGTGCAGTAGTTTGTTGTACGTCGAAAGAGAGGGGTAAGAGCAGACGCTTCTTCCTTTTCACTACGGCCGATGATTCGACACACAGTCGCGGCGGGTTACCCGCTAGCAATTATCTACCCAGGCTCCTCTCCGAAGAGCAAATACGCTACGCAGCCAGTACGTATTGAGTGGGTCCCACGGGATTTGCTGACCTCTCAAAGCCAGGCAGATTTAGCAACCCGCCTTGGGAATCCGGACTCACCATCGCCTCGGTTCCTTCATTTGGACAACCTTACCCTCCTTTCATCATGAATAACTCCTCCGGCGCCGCACACGTGCTCTCATCCCTCCGTGTGCGGTAACCCTCCACCGCGGTCGTACCCGTACAGAGGTGGTTGCGCTTAGGAGGATCCGGGTCGGGGTTGCCCTCACACCTGCCGTCACTCGGAAGTGGCCTCAGTACCGAGATTTGTTTCCTCGGCCAGGGTGTCTGATATGTAAACACGAGGATATTGAAGCCGACATTCATCACTTACTCTGAGACAGCTCAGCTCTCAAGCCTACAAGGATCCGGCACCTGAATGTAGCGGGCCTTTCAACAAGCAACCCTGCTTCATACATTGCCTGAAAGCCGGGACCATACCACCGTTCTCTACTAGACTTCATCAAATCAGCTAGCCTTATTCTATTAATTTAATCACTACCACATCTTCCATCACACCTTCACCCATCATTGATGCCCTGGGGCAATAAATTTCGCTTAAAAAACAAAGTCGAGAAACCGGCCCACGTCGCAGTCTTCGCTTGCCGAATGTTCAGCGAATGTGGGGTCCAAAAGCCACTAAGGCTTCCGACAGGCCAACAGCATACTTCCTGTCGAGGAAAGTTGAAGACTTGAAACCTGAAACGAAAAGACTGAACGTAATCACACTGTACCAGAGCTTCCAGCTAGGAGCGTTGACAACCTGATATATCTCGACAAAAAAGACTGATGATAGCTATTCTGTTGTAGAATGTTCTATATAAAGACCTCTATGCCGACGTACTTTCCAGGGCGCCTCTGCAGAAAACTGATGCACAGAACTAGAGAGCGAAGTTGTGCCTACCGTCTGATCCGTCAGATCAGGAAGCACTGCCCTGAGCAACCGTGTCTTGAGCAGCTACATGGAGCCACAAGTCAGATTACGTATCCAGCTATGAAAACAGAGAACTAAAACATTGTCGGTGATCAAGAGTAAGTCGAATCACATAAGCACCGGGAAGAGCACCACAGTGTGCGAATTTGGGCACACTTCGTACCTTTATAGTTGTGCGGGAGGCAGTGAAGCTGCTCCGGAAGGAGGCGCAAGATGCGGTGCATTCAGAGAGCTTCCAAAAGCGGCAGCCAGCGCATCGCTCAAAGCCTGGGCAGTAAGAATACAAAACTATCAAAAGTAATATCAATACTATCGATAGTTCACTCAGTACCGAACTAGCTATGATAAACAACTGTCGGTAGGCTTTTGATTGCACAAAATGAACTGCGCGAACTCGCTGCAGCGTAAACCTGGTTTCCCAAGTGCATGATATGGAGGCGGGGGCAACTAAGAGAGAAGATACGTACGCACAAGTCGACACGACAGGACCCGCTTGTCGATCGGACTCGCCTGAATCGAAATGACGGGAATCGCCGTTCTCGCACTCTCCTGCCCTTGCACTATCGATAGTAAGACTATTGATTGTCATTGCGCTTTAAAGAGAAATATCGGCAATACTATCCTGACTTTTTACACTTTCGTAAGTTTCAAAGCCGATATCGATGCTATCTAGTCAATTTATTGGTAGTCATAAATCCCTGCTGCGCAAGCGACTGTCACCAGCAATGTTGCTAACCATGTTGCAAACTAGCCCTTCTGTCACACTGCCGAAGAGACCACAACAATTGCAGTCTCTATCAAGACAGATATCGTATCCAGTAGAGCCATGTAGAAGCGGAGCGGAAAGTCAACTAGACTGCACCAAAGTCAACGTTTTTAGATAAG